>JAHZND010002128.1:0-14074 GCA_027744115.1 Acrocyrtus sp. NNG-2020
AGAATCGGGACGGAGTACTTAAGGCACTCGGTTGCCTTATAAGCTTCCGCAGCTGGTTTGCTCATGATGAAAGTTCCATATAATGGGATGTCCTTCTTGGGGACGCCCAACACATCCGTCGCGTTTAGCTGGACCACTTCGATTCCTTCTGGAGCGAAGTCGTAGCCAACATCATAAGACGACTTGAACAGTATTCCAGCTTGGTCTACGTGATCCGGCCCACCCAAGTTAGCTGACATGACGACACTCTTCACGTTACAGCTCCCTCGTCGATTCTTATTGAAGCAAAATACATTTCCAATCCCGTAATAAGAATTGGTGCGTTGGCACTCTGTTTTGGATACTGGCTGGGAGCATTCCACAAGGTTGCGGGAGCACGTTCGACTTGTCGAGTTCCATTCACCTTTCCCTTGCTTGCATATGCACACTGGGGATTTCTCCGGAGAAAATGAATTGCTCTTTGTGGCTTCCTCACCTCCCAGACTTCTTCCAAACAGTGAATTTCTGAACTTAACCAGGGAAAAGGCACTCACTTGAAACCCAACATCGAAGAATCCACACGAGCCCATGCAGAAGCTAAGCTCCACCTTTCCAAATTTTATTGGAATTGGAGTAGTGAACCCGAGTGGAACCAGCTGCGCTCCGGAACTAGTCACTTTAAATAAAATGATGAGCTCAACCCGAGCACAGGGACGATCTCCGATTTTGTTTTGGTCGATGCCATACAGAACAAGCACGTTATTTAGCATGATGTCAAAACACTAGCAAAAAAATAAAAGTCATCCATTAAATAAGTGCTTCTTATTTATTTCAGATTTAGTAGAAAATTTATTTTTAAAATTTACCCTTTTGCCTGGAGCATTATACTGCCCGTCAATTGTCCAAATGGATAGCTCATAGTTTCCATCGTCAGTTATCGGAATGGGATACGTAACACATCCCGTCTTTTTCCTGGGATCGCCGAAGATCGACGTGCTCAATAAATTTTTATATACGTCATCCACATCTTCACAGAACTTCATGGTAGTAGACCCTCTTCGAAGCGGAGTGGGATCCACAACTTCATCCAACATCGATTCCGCCTTGAACTTCATTTTCCTCTCAGCAAAATTGTAAGCTTCTCCGTTGAGGTTAACTGCCTGCACTATAGTTGTAAGCAAACAACTGGGAAGTGTGGCCAGAGAAGGTTGCCGATTCTTGCAGAGAACGCCTGCATTCGCGTAGAAGGCATGTGTACGCCTGCATGTGCCAAATGCACTCAAGTCTGCGTCAAAGCAATCTAAAAATACAAAAAAATTAATTTAAAATTTCATTTTTATATATTTTTATAAAAAACGAATTCGAAATTAAAATTTTTTGTCACCTCGGATTTCAGAGGTGCACCACCGCTTCACCAGATTAAATTCGCATCCTTCCTGCTTGCAAGCTTTCATATTGGACTGATGAGCCTCACACTGCTCCTCCCTTCCACCAGCAGCCATCTTCCGCATAAACTCAGCGTATGCGGCTAAAATGAAAATTAAATAAAATAATCTGTAATTAAAATCAGCAATGCATCATTTAAAAATCCAATTCAAATTTCACTACACCACAACGTACGCATCGTCTTAGTTGGCTTTTCCGACTTCACTTCCTGCTGCGGGATTTGTGACTTTGTGTCCGTGCCGAATCTTGCCAGGGCAAATGCACTAATTTGGAAGGAGATATCGGGGCTCTTGGTGTTCTCCGCGTAGCAAAACATCAAATTGAATCCTTTAGCAATTTCAATAGAATTCGGGTGACCTTCAATTCTGATTGAAACTGAGCTTTCCACTTTTATAAGGATAACAATATCAATTCCCACGCACTGTTTGCCATCACCCAGCTTTATGAGATCCACGTTATCTGCCAACAGGTACGTCGTTTATTTTGATGTCGAAATTCTTTTTTTTACACAAATTTTCAAACAATTTAAAATTTCTCCGTTTGGCTTTTTTAAACAAAATTATTTTATTTTATTTTGCATTTTTACTCACCCGCTTCCCCTCACCATTCCAGAATCCCTCCACCGCTTTGACAATAAGTTCGTAATCGCCGCCCTGCGTCAACGGCACGAAGTAACTTATGCACTCTCCCGGTTTCCTTTTGATAGGAGATCCAAATATAAACTTTCCGTACAGCTCGGCACCATCATTTCCGTTAGTGTTGCCGACATTGCACTTCCCAGCAATAGATGCTGTCTTCTTCCTTCCTTCTGGGTCCACGCCAAGTGTGGGACTTTCCTCAATAAATCTCATTCCATTTGAGTCGGTGTACATTCCCCCGCCAAGATTTACAGCGTAAACTGCCGTGCTCAGTGTGCAGTCTCCCTGCTCCGAAAACATTTTCCGGAGAACTTTGCTTCCGAATGCGTAATAGTAGCCTTTCCTTCTGCACGAATTCTTCGACAAGACCTCCTCCTCCCATTAAAGCCATACTGCTCTTCGGAGCTGTTGCTTTAGGTCCTTCAGCGTCAGTCTCAGATTCTGGAAACTTGACTACGGAGAAGGCACTCACGAGGAAGGACGGATCCGAAAATCCACAAGCGCCAAAGCAGAAATTTAGGTCGACCTTCCCACTAATGGTAAGTGGATTTGGGAAGCCTTGTACGACAATTGAAGTGGCTCCATTCTGTACCGTAAACAGGATTACTAGTTCGTTGCGAGCACATGGACGACCTCCGATTCTGTTGGGGTCGACAGCCCACAAAACCGACAGGGTGTTGAGCATGACGTCAAAGCACTAAAAATGTCAATAAAAATTCAAAAAAATAAAAATATTTTACTCGAATAATAATTTCTGTAATTTTATTTACCCTTTTATTTGGCGACGTGTAAGCACCATCCACACTCCAAACAGAAAGCTCGTAGATGCATAATAATTTCTGTAATTTTATTTACCCTTTTATTTGGCGACGTGTAAGCACCATCCACACTCCAAACAGAAAGCTCGTAGCTGCCGTCGTCCGTAATTGGAATTGGGTATGCTATGCACCCCCTCCCTCTTGACACCTTCATGTTGCCGTTAATATTTGTGGCGAGCACGCTGGTAAAGACGTCATCCTTGTCATTGCAGTATTGCTGTGATGATGAAGGCAATCTAACTCCCAACGGGTCGTTGTAGCTGCTACTTGTCTCAGCCATAAATTGGATTTTCCTTGGAGCAAATAAAAAGTCTCTCCCGTTAAGATTCACAGCCCAAACGGTTTCTCCACTTGAGCATGCTGCGTTATCAAACTTGTTCCGACAGAGAACACCCGCATTTCCGTAGTATGCACCGGCCCGACGGCATTTTGCCTGGTCGCTGAAGGACTCTTCCTTGCAGTCTTTTGGAAAATTTAAAAAGAAATCAGTTTCACATAAAAATTCAAAGTTTCTATGCAATTCGGAGTTCGAACGGAGCAGGACATCAAATTTACCTGAAATTTGATTGGTGCATTGGCGCTTCACTAAATCGAATTCGCAGCCATCCTTTTTGCAGCTTACTGAATCGCTAGCAAACGTTTGACACTGTGCGTCTCCTCCAACCAAAAATGTGGTAACTGTAACTATTTTTTTGCAGAAAATAAATAATTAATTTTATAAAACACTCAGCAAAAGTCGATTCCGCTGATAATTCTTTTTCTAATAATATTTTACTCTGTGTCATCTGCTCCTCTATCTGTTTCGTATCTGCACCAAATCTTGCGAGGGAGAAAGCGCTTATCACGAACGTTGAGTCAAGCACCTTCCCACTTGAATAGCAGAACTGGAGCTGGAAGCTTCTGCTAATTGGAACCGGTGTTGGCTGCCCTTTCAGCCTGAGCAATTTTGCTGAATTCTCCACCAAGAACATTATTACGATATCAACTGCAGCACACACCTTCCCGCCAAGTTTTATCGGATCAAGGTCCACAACTACTGGAACGTCGTTGATTTTAATGTCGAAATTCTATGCAAAACCATTCAATAAAATTCACAAATCAGCCTCAATTTTATAATTCTTATCCTTCACCGATAACCAATTTATCCTACCCTTTTTCTTTCGGTATTCCAAAACATTTCGACTGTCTTAATGATAAGCTCGTACTGTCCATCTTGTATAATTTTCACATTGTAGCTTAAGCATTCGCCCGGTTTTCTTTTTGTTGGAGAGCCTATCATAAACTTCCCGTAAAGTTCCGTTCCGTCCCTGGGACTTGCATTGAGGACAGTGCACTTGCTCGATTCTATGAATCCGACCTTTCTCACTGCACGAGGATCCGTCGCCAAGTCATCTTTCTCTTTGGCAAACTTGATGCCCATCGAGTCCGTGTACGCCTCTCCTCCTAAATTGATGCTATAGATGGGCCTGCTCGTACTGCAGTCTCCCTCCGGCACAGAGATTTTGCAGAGCAGTTGGCTTCCAAAAGCATAGTTGTATCCCTTCCGGCGACAAGTCAGCTTATTGATCCAGGCGGGGTCTTAATCGAACCAAACATAATTTTTGCACAATGCTTACTAAATTATAAAAAAGGTTTATCAAATTCCAGTGCCGATTTACTTTGGGCGACGCAAGTTCCACTAGGCACGTCGTAGCGACAACCTTTCAAGGCGCATAAGCATGCATCCGACCCATATCCGGTGCACTCCTCGTCCCCTTTAAATTTTTTATAACATTTTAAGCAATCAAAAATGATACTATATAACTAAATTTTAAAGCAAATTTACTCGTAGAGACTTTTTTAAAATTTTACCTTCAACTACAAATGAAATGACCTTCATGAGAGTTGGCATCTTACTGCTGTCTCCAAATCTGACGAGGGAGAAGGCGCTCACTTGGAATATCCGATCAACCGAAGGTTGCGTGCACCCTCCATAGCAAAATTGGAGGTGGAACCCGTTACTGACTGGAATGGATGTTCCGTATCCCTTAATTTTCATAATTTTCCTGGAATTCTCCACTAAAAAGAGGAATGCCAGGTCAATAGCGCCGCAGCTCTGAGGGCCGCCTAATTTCACGAGATCTATGTTGAGGGCTACTGGAATTCCATTGATTTTGATGTCCATGCACTGCACACAATAATTTATGCGAAATCAATTCAAAACTAAATTAAATTTAGGTAAATAATTTAAACTCCAGTTTTTTTTACCCTCTTCCTGTCTGTCTGGTAAAGTCCGTCAAGTGCCTTAATTCTAAGCTCGTACTCTCCGTCCTGCATCAACTGGACTGGGTATGATATGCACACTCCAGGTTTAAGCTGTTCCGGTGAACCGGAAACAAACGATTTGAACAATTTCTCAACGTCAGTGCTGCTCACTCCCTCAACTTTGCATTTGGCACTGGTAATGCCAGGTTTCCTTACTCCCTCGGGGCTAATAACCATTTCTGCCGTTTCGCCTTTATACTTGATTCCTTCTCCGTCCACATAATCTTCTCCGTTCAAGTTTACTCCGAAAACGGTAGTTCCACTGTCACACTCAGCTTTAGGTGATGTGGCGCCACTCTTGCAGAATATTTTGTTGTTGAAGGCGTACAAAACTTTGGGTCGTCTACAAGGCAGCTTGTTCTCCAATGACTGTACTTCAGCTACGCATTTTTCAACTGCGGAGTCATACCGACATCCACTTTCAGCACAGCGACATGGGTCGCTGGAGAAGGCGTTGCAGTCCGAAGAACTTTCGCCGTAATTGCACTTATTTGTGACTGAGTTGTATTCACAATCCTCCTTCTCGCATGCCGCTTGATTGTCGTCGTAAATGGAGCATTTATTACATATCTTCAGTCCATCTCCAAATCTGACCAGTGAGAAAGCACTAATGAGGAAAGTGGGGTCGGCGTAGCCGCAGGTTCCGTAGCAAATCGAGAGGTAAATATTTCTGTCCACTGGAATCGGATTAATATGGCCATGTGGAAGGATTTGGGTGGCGGAGTTCTCCAGTTTGAAGTAAACGATAACCTCAGTCCTAGCGCATGGCTTGCGACTCATTCGGATAATGTCGACGGTGTACGCTACCGTCACCATGTTCAGTTTGATGTCAAAGCACTAAAGAAAGCATTCAATGTAAGTCCTTAAATGTCCCTTAAAATTATCATAATTAAATATAAAAATTAAATCACGCTAACCCTTTCATTGACACTTTTGTAGTCATCGTCTACCATCAGAACAGAGAGTTCGTAGGTGCCATCTTGACAAACTGGAATGGGATATGTGACACAACCCTCCTTCCTCTTCCGCGTTTGCTCCCCTTCCACCATTGGGGCTAACAGGTCTACAAACTCTGCCTCCAAATTGCCACAGTTTCCGGTAGCAGAAGTAGCCGATCTCACTTTCATCGGGTCAACGGCGTACGCCGGGTCCTCCGGACTGTATTTGATGCCACGGGGACCAGTGTAAGCTTTCCCGTTTAAGTTTATAGCCCAGGCCGTTTCACCATCGGAGCATTCGTTGGGCGTATCCAGGGTATTCCTGCAGATAACGCCAGCCACTGAGTAGAATGCGTGTTGTCGCCGGCACTTTGGAAGCTCTCCGAACAAACTTTCCTCGCAAGCTAAAGAAAAATTTTCGAGAAGTAATTTAATTTGAATAATTAAAATAGATTTAAGATTTTAAAATTTTGATCGGGCTATTTACTTATCATTTNAAAATAGATTTAAGATTTTAAAATTTTGATCGGGCTATTTACTTATCATTTCCGGTTCGCACTGTCGGTAAACTAAATTGAATTCACAGCCTGCCTGCTTACAAGCTACCGCATTCTTTTTGTAAATTTCACAATATCCTCCAATTTGAATGACAGAAATGGATACTAAAAATAATTGCAAAAAATAAAGCAGTTATAAATTAATGTCACTAAATAAAATTAATTAAGTCTTCTTTTTTTACCTCGAGATGATGATCCCTTTTTAGCGACACTAGTTCCACCTCCAAATCTTGCGAGAGCAATAGCACTAACTTGGAAGCTAATATCCATGGCCTTAACTGAGCCGAAGCAAAACTGGAGCACAAATCCCTTAGTAATTGGCACCGGTGTGAGCTGCCCTTTAATCCTCAGCGATGTCGCGGAGTTCTCCACAAGAAGCAAGACAACAACGTCCAAAGCCACGCACTGCTTTCCACCTCCCAATTTAACTAGATCAACGCTGACAGCTATCGGAACGTCATTAATTTGGATGTCAAAGCTCTGAAAGAAAAAAACGAAAATTTTATTTTAAAACTAAAAAAATATTTTCTTTGCCCTTTTCACATTGGAATGTGCTCCCCCATCTTACCCTCTTTCCTTCCTGTGCCCAAATTGACTCCGCAAATTTTATAATGAGCTCATATTCCCCATCCTGGTCAATTGGGATATTGTAGCTCACGCACTCTCCCGCTTTTTGCTTGGTCATCCACCCAAAAATGGTTTTCCCATATAGTTCCACCCCATCATTGCCCTTCGCGTTGGTCACTTCGCACTTCGAATTCATATTAATTGTCCTCCTAATTCCTTTCGGATCCAAGGCCATTCCAGTCTCCTCCTTTACAAATAACATCCCGATTGAATCTCTGTATGTATTTCCGCCCAAGTTCACTCCATGTGTGCTCTTGCTGTTGCAGTCTCCCTCCGCATTTTGAACTTTGCAGAGGAGATCCTTTCCAAAGGTGTAATAGTAATCCTGTCGTCGGCAAGTGACTTTACCATTCCAGACTGGGTCTAAAAGAGAAAAATTTTATTTGGTCATCTCATTCCCAGTCCCAATGATTAGCCTTTTTTGAAGGCCCTACCATCCGGAATGCATTTGCTCCCTGGGGAGTCATAAAGACAACCCTTGAAGCTACAGAGACAAGGATCAGCCGAATACTGTCCGCACTCATTTCCATCTCTATTTGTCGCAGGAAGGCACAACCTTTTTGCCATAACGTATTCGCAACCCTGCTTCCTGCACTCCACTGGATTCTTATGGAAATCGGCGCACTCATCCGCGCCGACTGTAAATGTCACGAGGGAAACTGTAACGGATAATTTTAAAATTATATTTTTTAGCAAGCTACAGACTGGGTCTAAAAGAGAAAAATTTTATTTGGTCATCTCATTCCCAGTCCCAATGATTAGCCTTTTTTGAAGGCCCTACCATCCGGAATGCATTTGCTCCCAGGGGAGTCATAAAGACAACCCTTGAAGCTACAGAGACAAGGATCAGCCGAATACTGTCCGCACTCATTTCCATCTCGATTTGTCGCAGGCAGGCACAACCTTTTCGCCATAACATATTCGCAACCTTGCTTCCTGCACTCCACTGGATTCTTATGGAAATCGGCGCACTCATCCGCGCCGACTGTAAATGTCACGAGGGAAACTGTAACGGATAATTTTAAAATTATATTTTTTAGCAAGCTGAAACCTAAATTGAATTCCTCTATGGTTAGATTACATCAAATTTTTATATTACCTTTAGATCCCGGTCTCTTCGGTTTCTCTGCAAATTTAGCGACCGCCACTGCACTAGCCTGAAAGCTGATGTCGAATGCCTTAGTAGTAGCAAAGCAGAACTGGAGCTGGAAGCCTTTACTAATCGGGATGGGAGTTGTGTGCTCCAAAGGCCTCAAAGTTGTTGCAGATTTCTCAACCAAAAAGAGCACTACAATGTCAATCGCCATGCAGTTAACTCCATCTCCTAATTGCACTAAAAAAGCCTTTATTAATCGGGATGGGAGTTGTGTGCTCCAAAGGCCTCAAAGTTGTTGCAGATTTCTCAACCAAAAAGAGCACTACAATGTCAATCGCCATGCAGTTAACTCCATCTCCTAATTGCACTAAATCCACATCGGTCGCTACCGGAACACCATTAATTTTGATATCAAAGCGCTTTAAAAATTTAAAACAAATTTTTCATTTTCTACATAAAGTAAATTCATTTCAACCATTTACAAAAGTTTTGTCGTACCCGTTTCCCCGCTTCCTTCCAAAATCCTTCCAGTGCCTTCACGATAAGCTCGTATTTGCCATCCTCACTTATCACAACATTGTAACTTGTGCACTCTCCCGCTTTTCTTTTTGTCATCATCCCGAATATCATCTTCGCATACAGCTCTGGCCCATCGGTTCCCTGTGCGTTCAAAATTTTGCTGCATTTCGTTCCCATATCAGTCACCTTCCTGAATCCCTTCGGGTCAATCGCTAGAGTGTCGCTATCTTCCGTGAAAGGCATTTTATAAAAGTCTGTGTGAGCTGGCCCTCCAAAGTTTACTCCAAACGTGGGCTTGCTCAAACTGCAATCTCCTTGCTGGGCAGGAGCCTTGCAAAGGACGCGGTCTCCGTATGCATAGAAGGAACCTTTACGACGGCAATTTGGCATGCCATCCCAATCATTAGTAGCTGTATCGAGTTCTTTTTTTTTACTTCTCGGGACACATTTGCTTCCATCGTGTGTGCAGTCCCTCAACAAGCACTGGCATGGATCGTTTGACAACGGGTCACAAGTTGAATTCATTTTCACCCGGATTATACACTCGTCCTTAACCGTGTCAAAAATGCAGTTCGGATTACCTGACACAGCCCACCTGATCATTTCCATATGAATCGCAGTCATCTCCGCCGACTGTAAAAGTCGAAATCGAAGCTGGAATAATGTTCAATAATTTAATTTAACCTTCAATTTTAAATTTAATGCTCAATTAAAAATAAACTCATTTCCCCCTCACTTTTTGACTTCGAGCCCTTATTCGTAGTGAATTTTGTGACGACGAAGGCACTCGCATGGAAGCTGATATCAGGCGCCTTATCAAAACCGAAACAGAACTGGAGCTGAAATCCTTTACTGATTGGAATCGCCGTCGTCTCTCCAATTGAAATTAGGGAGGTTGCCGAATTCTCCACTATGAACAGTACAATAATGTCGGTCGCGAAGCAAGGCTCTCCCGCCAACTTGATAACGTCGATGGTGCTGACAATTGGAACGTCATTGATTTTTACGTCGAAAAACCGCTTTCCTATGGCCTTCCAAATTCCTTCCGCAAGCTTAATGATCAGCTCGTACTCGCCATCCTCGGAAATGGGGACGCGGTAGCTCACACACTCCCCTGCTTTCTGCTTCCCCATCCACCCAAACATTGAAGTTCCGTAGAGATAAATGGCATCGTTTTCCTTGGCATTTGCAACTTCCTTGCATTTACTAATGATATTGATGGTGCGCCGGATGCTCCTCGGATCTGTCACCAGATTGGTGTCGTCCGCAGAATATTTTAGTCCTTGTGCGTCCGTGTGGGCATTTCCTCCAAAGTTGACGCCATAAAAGGTCTTGCTGGAGCAATCTCCTTGAGAAGAGTGTACTTTGCAGAGGGTTTTGCTTCCGAAAGTGTAGAAATTTCCGGGTCGGCGGCACGCTAAATTCTCCCATGAGCGATCTATTAGAAAGAAAATGTAATTTTTAATCTAGCAACAAAAAAATCCTGCAATTTTTTTAAAAAAATTCTTCTTTTGTATACCTTGTGGGATGCATTTTGTTTTTGAAATGTCAAATGCACACCCTTTCAGTGCACACTGGCAAGGTTCGGATACCACCATTGAGTCGCAGGGGGATTTTTTCGTCGTTCTTTGCACACACTTCCCATTTGACGGGATGTACTCGCAGTTTTCTTTCAGCGCACACTTAACGGGATTCTTCCTGTACGGCTCGCAGTCGTCGTCTTCCCCAATTTCAAAAATTTTTATGCTCACTGCCAAAAACAAAAAAAATACTTACTAAATTATTTCTAATAATTTATTTTAGTTATAATTAAACTTACCTAATGAGCCCCCACCAGGTTTCTTATTCTTCAGTTTATCCTTGTCGTCGCCCTCTTCCCCAACAACAATTGTGACAAGTGACACCTTTCCATCCTTATCCAGCTTCTTTGTATTCTTCCCAAATCTTGTCACCACGAAGCCACTCACATGGAAGGTAATATCAGGCACCTTCGCCGCTGCAAAACAGAACTGGAGCTGGAATCCTTTGTCAATCTGAATAGGGGTGAATTGCCCTTTGATCCTCATCGACATTCCAGACTGCTCCACCATGAAAAGGACGACGATATCCACAGCCGTACACATTTTTCCATCCGTCAGCTTCACCAAATCCACGTCGGTGGCGATCGGAACGTCATTTATTTTGATGTCGTAATTCTGAAAACAGATTTAGTTCACTTTACAAAATGCAGCCAGCATAAAAAATAATTTACAATTTTTTTTCATTTTTTACCCTTTTCTTAGGAGCCGACCAGTATCCTTCCACGGCCTTAATGATTAGCTCATAGTCTCCTTCTTGAATGACAGGGATCCGGTACGCCACGCATAATCCTGGCTTCCTGTCTGTACTCAGCCCCATCATGTACTTTCCGTACAGCTCCACACCATCATTTCCCCTCGCGTTTTTCGGTGAGCACTTTACTGGAAGTACTCCAGTTCTCTTAATTCCATACGGATCTATTGCCAACTCAGGTTCATCCAAATTAAATTTCAATCCAATACTGTCTGTATACGAGTCGCCTCCAAAGTTGACTCCGTACGTGGTCTTACTAGCACTGCAATCCCCCTCGGCAGCGTCAATTTTGCATAGCAGCTGGCTTCCAAAGGCGTAGTAAAAATCCTTCCCGACGGCAATTCAGTTTATTGTCCCAGATAAGATCTGAAAAAAAATATTATCCAGAAAATGAAGACATTCTAAAAAAAGTTCTCTGGATTTCACTTTCATTTATTCTCAACACTCACTTTCAATGATGCACTTCCGGTTCGCAGTGTCATAGCTGCAACCCTTCAGTACACAAGTGCACGGCTCCGAAGACCACTCATCGCAATTCTGAGTTCTTTTTGAAGAGAAGCAAACATCTTTCTCGTAGTCGTATTCGCAGCTGTTGTTTTTGCATTCTTCTGGTTTTCCGTTGAAATAACTCGCAGCGGTCAATTGTCACGAAGGCTGAAAATTCATAAAAGTTTAAAATTTATTTCTTTCTCCCAAAAGTACCCAACTAACAATAAAAATTTGACAAAAACTTCAAAAATGGCTTTACTCTGAATAATCGACTTTTCTGGTGGAATAGTATCCGCCCCAAATCTAGCTACTGCAAAGGCACTCCCCTGGAATGTGAGATTTTCTGCAGGGTCCGTACTTGAAAAGCACAGCTGGACCTCAAATCCTTTCGATATTTCAAAAGATGCGTCTTCATGGATTAGCATGAGAGTCGAGTTATCCACAGTGAAGAGGACCACGATATCAATAGGCGCGCACTTCTTTCCTCCACTAAGCTTCTGCAAATTGACATCCACCGCCACCGGAACTTTATCGAGTTTGATGTCAAACAGCTTCGCCGATGTCTTTGACCAATTTCCCAGCAATCCTTTAATAATCAGCTCATAAGCGCCATCCTGAATGATAGGAACTTTGTATGCCACACATTCTCCGGGCATCCGCTCAGTTGTTTCCGGAAATATTAAAGTCCCGTACAGCTCCGTTTCATCGGTGCCATTTACTGTGATAGTTTTGCAGACACCACTCATATCTCCCACTACTCTAATTCCGTGAGGATCCTTAGCCAAAGAGGGGCTATCACTGTCGAATATAATTCCCTCATGGTCTGTAAAATGGTTTCCGCCAAGATTGACACCATGAGTCGGGGTGCTGCTGCCACTGCAGTCGTCCTCATTTTGGGGTGCTTTACAGAAATAGTTCCCAAATGCGTAGTAGCTGCCAGGGCGCCGGCAAACAAATTGTCTGCTCCAAAGTCCATCCTCGGCGAAACAGTTCTTCGTTGTGTTTTCATAACTGCAGCCTTTTAGCATGCAGGTACAGGGGTCCCCAGTGTATATTCCGCAGTCCACTACCATTGTTACCGATATCCGGGATGAGCACACTCTCGCAACGGAATCGTATTTGCATCCGCTCTTCTTACAGGAAGTGGGATTATCCTTGAACCGATAGCAAGGCTGAACGGCAACGTATCCTATAATTGTAAAGATATTCTTTTTTACAAAGATAATAATCTTAGATAAACTTCAACAAAGCGTTCCGTAATGAAAACAATCCATTCCATTCATACGTTCAACGACAGACTTATCGGGTGGAACTGTATCCGTGCCAAATCTGGATATCGCGAAGCCGCTGAGCTGCAGTTTATCATCCGGCTCCATTTCCTCTGGCAAGCAGAATGCAAGATTAAATCCGTCATTTATCTTGATTGTGGTAGTTTTCTCCTCAAATGTGAGCGACTTTGTGGAATTTGCCACTTCAAATTGGACTACAGTGTCAACAGGTCCGCAGGTGGAGGACCCTTTTTCAGATAATAGATTCGATAGATCCAGTCCCGTCAGTATTTTGACACTATTTATTTTAATGTCGAAGAACTGTGAAATCATAATGCAAAATTAAATTTTAATAATTTATAAATTTCATCGTTTGTTAAATGTAAAACTTTTACTTTCTGTTTCTTCCGAGGCCAGTTTGCCACCACAGCCTTCACAATCATTTCGTATGGACCGTCCTGCAGAATAGGCACTTTGTAGTGCATACAGTCCCCGGGCTTCTTTTCAGTCGGTTCCGAAGCAATATGGGGGCCGTATAGCTCCGTTTCGTCAACCCCCTTCACCGTCACTGAAGCGCAGCCGGGCATGGCTGGAGCAGACTTTCTAATCCCTTCGTAGTCTAAAACGAGAGCAAGACTGTCTTCAACGAATACCAAACCTGTCGGGTCAGTGTACAAGTTGCCTCCAAGGTTAACGCCATAAGTCCCTGTGGAGCTTCCGGTACAATCGTCCTCTATTTCCGCTTTGCATAGCTGACTTTCAAAAATGTAGTATTTGCCGGTTCGCCGACAAACGAATTGTGTTACGAAGACGGGCTCTTCAAAAACAATTAAATAAATAATTTAATGACAATCACCAAAGAATTATTTTTTCAATTAAAAGTCCATTTTTATTTTACTTCCCACGCGTGCAACGCACGCTGCGCCGGCGCTGTCAAATCTGCATCCACTCATGTAGCACTTGCAAGGGTCATCGGATAATAAAGCGCAGTTCACTTTCTTCACTCGAGAGATGCAATCTGGCTTTTCTGGGATATACTTGCAACCTTGTCTCTTGCAAAGTGT
>JAHZND010002129.1:0-12266 GCA_027744115.1 Acrocyrtus sp. NNG-2020
CCATTGTCTCGCGGCATTGGGTAACGCCATCTAGTGGTATTTCTCGTCGTCCTCCTAGCACATAACTTGGTAATGCTGTGGGATAGGGGAAAATATGCCGTTCCTTTAGTATGCCGTGGTTAGGAGTAAAGTGGAATAGATTTATTGGAAATTAAAATGATTTATGGTCTGTGTATGCCTAATCTTGATTCATGGGTTTTTCATTTCCCCCAAGAAGCTCTGTTTTTTGACATTAGTTCAGTCGGATAAATTAGAATCATAAAAAATACGCGTGGAAAATTAATATAATAAAAACTTAGTATGCCAAAATTAATGAAGAAAAATGGCTGTTGACGTAAAGGGCACTTTAATATACATTTATTTTTAGTCTGGGTGGATTCATAAAAAAGGAAAACGAATACCATACATATAAAAGAGTATAAGTAAGAGCACGACATACTAAAGGAATGTCGTGGTAAAAGTAAACTCAGCTCATTGGCAAAACGACAAGGGAGCACTAGACGCATCCTTTATTTTACTCTAGCAGTGGATGTAATTTGACAAAAATGATGATCGATTCTGCCTCGTTTATTTTCTTAAGTGTGAATCTTGGACTCGAAGAAAAAAATATTTTACTTGTTTTACTGTCCACTAATGGAATAATGCAGTTTGTTCAGCATTCCTTTAATGAAAGTACAATATTATTACAAATTTTGAATGAATTTTTTGAAAGTTTTCAAAGCTTTAATTTTATTATCTTGATGGCAAACAGTCTTGGCAATAATATTTACCGAGAAATTAAAGAAGACTTAAAAGGGTAAATTATATGTAGTTAAAAAGACTACTGATTTCTCAGTTTCCCCTGAAAACTAGCAATTCGTTTAAGCATGTCCTCTGTTGCTGATTCCCATTTGCATTTCCATTTCTTCCCGCAGCCGTAACCGAGTCTGTCTGCAATTTTGGCAAGGACTTAAATACCTCTGTTCCGTAAAGCCCACTGCGTCATCATTAAAATCTGGTAAGTCGATTTCTAAAGACTGATATTCCACACTTTCCGAGGAATCCTCTTTTTCAAAGACCAACTCCCCATTCAAGTGCAGTGTTAGCGCTTCATCGATGATTTCCGCTTTCTCCGGCATTTTCCTCATTACAAGAGCGCTAATTTTCCGGAATCCTTTTCCATGAGAAAGCATAACAAAGTTGTACTTTAGGCTTTCCTTCCAGTCCTCCAGCAGTCTCTCCCTATCATGCTTGGAAAGTTCCCAAATATCTTTAATGTCGCTGTCCATTGCACCTCCAACTACCCTATAAGAGGGCTTCCCCAAATTCGGGATCTCAAACGAGGAAAAATATCCAATTGAGTACAACGTGTTCTCAATAGTATGCCAATTTTCATAAGCACTAATGACATTCGGCCCCTCCAGCTTCCCCAACATGGCTCCTCCTCCATACTGCTGTGTCACAATGTGAGTGCCATACCTCCTGAAAAATGTTGTCCACTGCCGAACCGAGTCTCTACTTGTGAGATTGACAGGCTGTAGATCTCGCAAACTCCTAACAAAACTTGTATCCAAATTCCAGTTTTGGCTCCCAGAAATTTTACACCACACCGTTCTCGTCTCCCTCACAGCGGTTATTGTAGCTGTAGTTGCTCCAGCCAGAGGTCTCATATTGTAGCCATGTTGGGTCGGACCAATTAGTTGCTTTTTCAGGATTCCAATGAGCTGTTGTAAGTTAGTGACATCTCCAAAATTCATTGTGTTATGAAGCAGCTGCATTACATACTCGTCCACATTTTCCGAAAAAGATGTAATCACCTTTGTCCAGGGTGACGCCATTTTAGTGCATTGCATAAAACTCGGCAGCTTATATCCAATAGAGCTCGGCACATTCTCAACTGATCTCATTACTGTGGGCATACTAACCCCGGAAATTATATCGTAGCTTCGGCCAATCTCATGAAACTGATCGAAATTCGGTATTCCTATTTGAAATGCGCGAAGTAGTAGTGCTTCCGGGGTTTCAGATGAAAGGAGATGAGACTGTTGGAAAAAATGGACTCTGTCAAAGAGCCCACTTGGAAGGTCAACTTTTCTCGTGAAATTTTCAGTTTGAAGATATAACTGCAGTGCTATTTTCTGAATTGTGTTTTTACTTTCTCCTCCCGTCAGCTTTGTCCTGAAAGCAGTATCAATTTCCCTGTTCACTTCGTTATCCTTTACTGTAATATTTTTGGCGGTGAGAAGATATTTTATGGCGTCTTTGTCTGTGTGGAACTCATCCCAGTATGGAGGAATTCTTCGGACTTTACACTCCATTTTAACTCTCCGGCTTTTCTTCATCGCTGAAAGCGCTCCAAGCACATTTCCTTTCCACTCCGGGGAATGAGTAGTACGAGATGCATTTGCGGATTTTATTAACGCCTCCCACACATTTTTCGGGTATAATTGGTTATTTGGTAGAAGTGAGTAGCCACCGTATACTCTATGCCCGTATTTTATCGATGCCCGGTTTTCTCCAACGACGATACTAGAATGAGAAAGTGAAATGGAAGAATGCTCTCCGATAACTCTTCTGAACTTTCCCATTTTGAAGGAAGGATATCGCTGAACATCGTCAGTTTCGTTCATTAGTCCAGTTAAAAGGAACACCACTTCGGCCTCAGAGTTTAATTGTTTTTCAAGGAGGACGGTTCTAATTAGCTCCAATCGCTTCAGGAACTTTACGAAATGGAGGTACGGTGTGTGCAAATTTGGGAGTCCTTCATCGTCATATTGGCTATTCATGAATTCCTCGTCGAACTCTTCGTCGTCAAATCTGGATGTGGCGAGGAAGAAGTCTGGCGGACCCATTTCCTTCATGTATGAATTTAGATCGGAGAGTATTCTGACATCTTCTTCCACTGCTGAGTTGTCTCCGAACCCGGGGACTTCCACAACACGAATTTGGAACTTGTTTCCATTTTTCAGTACTATACTGCTGCTTATCGTATACTCGGTAATCTCAAAAGGTGTGAAAGAGTCTTCTGGATTCTCGCAGAGTCCGTGAGGATCAATCAGCTCTGGTACACTTTAATTTTTTCGTGAGTTTTTCGTAAGTTACTGTAACTTAATTACCTACCGATTTTAATATTTCAGAACCTTGCCTTCCAACAACTATAATAGACACGTTCGTTAAAGTCACTTCTTCGGTTTCAGTTAATGTAATCTGAGAATGTGTTACCGCTACACTTACATACACTAACACGATAGCACAAATTGTCACTACTATCCGGGCCATCTCTATGTTCCAACGAAATAAAAATGTACAAAATTATGAAAATAAAACTAGCTCAGCTCACAAAAAAAATTAGAGCGAAGAATATAAGTAATAACGTGCGCATCTCGAAGTATCTAGTTGGAGCGGAGCTCTCGAGGTTACTTCAATACTTGTATGTTTCTGGTCTTCTGTGAGCTATTTTGTTTCGCGACCAGTTGACTGGGAGGTTTTAATTTCTGACTGAGATTTTTTTTACAGCAGCTCAACTGTAGCACTAGTAAAGAAGAGTGACATTGGTTCAATTAACTTCCAGCAATTACTAATAATACGGTTCTCTTGATATTTTTTGTCTTTTTTGCTTCTGTGTTCATTTAAACTTCTCTTCTGGGTTCTCAATGTGCTAGAATATAATGGTCGTAGTCATAAACAACGCTAGCATGAAAGGGCAGCTCATCTAAAAGTCCAGACATGCTTAATTCGCCTTTCCGGTACTCGTACAAAAATAGATTTACTAGCATAATTGTTTAAATCATTCTGCCTGGAGCAGTTGAAGTTAAAGTCAGTTGAGAAAACATGTTTGATTAATGTAGTTTGCATTATTCTCCAGAATTTAGTTCCAGCCAGTTCTATTCCAGCATTTATTTATTTTCCCTATACTATAGCTAAAAGGCAAGCAAGCTGTATTGAGAAAATGAACAAAGCATAATGTTCATATCCCTAAATAAGCGTGTTAACGCAACTAACAAGAGAACAATAATGTCTTTTAATGCTGCAGATTCATTCACCCCAGGCCACAAAAGGACTGCTCGGCGTACTCTAAATTTGAGGGTGATTTTGCTCATTCTTAAACTTGTTAACGTTATTGTGTTTATTATGTGGCGTGTTGTTAAGCATACTTAAGCAATTGTGCTTAGAAAAAATGTTAATGCCATAATGTGTGGTTTGACAAAATTGTCAGGGTAATAATAAATGTATTAAAATATAAAACCAAGCCGTGTACAATTTGGTTTTTACATGTAGGTATATGGAATACGCTTCAATTTGATACTGTAAAACATTCCACATTATATATTTTATCTAAAAAACCAAAACTGAATGCAAGTGGTAAGGAATTAGCTGAGCCAACTCTATAGGTACATTCTCAAGGGGAAACATGAGACAACAGTTCTAATCAAGTTTTCAATTAACTAAAGCCATTAACCTTTTTATAAACTCCGTGTCCTCGTTAGCGAACTTTATTTAGTTTACATTTTCTACCTAATACTAAACAAATTGTTGAACTCTGACCAAACTATTAATTAGGACTAATGAGCATATTAAAATATTTTTATTACACTACATAACTGCGTTTTATGTCATTCGTTCCATGTAACTTTTCACCAAACTGTTTAAAGATTATTCCAGTACGTTGACCATACTTTGGCTTCTCCAAGCCCAGTTCTCCCATTTTTAAGCTTGAACGCATATTATAAAGTATGTAACTGTTGCTCCCAGCATCTGCAAAAAAAGTAAATTGATTCATTTTACATTTTATAATTTGTTTCCCTTATTAAAATTAAAAATATCGAAAAGAATTGGAATCATCTTCCAAATTTATTATGTAGACAATGAAGACAGGCATGAATCATGTCATATTACACTAGCTAGTAATGAATAAGTTATTGGTATTGAGTTGAGAATCTTAATGAAAACTTCGTTTGTGCCCAACTCATTCAATGTTATGTATAGGTCATCCCAGGAAATCGTCTTCCGGTTTATGTCTTTGGATATCCACATTTTGAACTTGTCCATCTATGTACATTAAGAAAACTGATTGGTGCATAATAGCTCATAAAACTGGCGGGTTTACAAATTAATAAATAAACAGCTAACCTGCTGGCAAGTATGCGCAATGTCCAAAACAGCACCCAAACCTCATGCATCATATCTATAATATTAAATACTACAGTCCAGTTGTTGCCTTTTCTTTCATCAAAAATAATGTGAAACGTTGTCGCGGAGTAGATAATTAGGCAGATCGTATAGAATGCAAGCGTGCTTCCAACCAGATCATTTATCAACTGGGCTGCAGTTTTTACTATTAAATATCTCGCTCTTACGTCTTCCCAGCTTTGCTTCTGTGAATGGGGCTTTAATAACTCCAGCTTGCTCATGCTCATTCCAAGAGTGAGTAGAATATATTTCTATATGGTAACGTGAGCGAGCTTGATTTTCCAAAATATAAAATTTATATAATTATGCAGCCATCAATTAGGCAGTCAAAAATACATTTATCTAAAACAATCAAACTAATTTCAACAGGTAGATAATATGCATTACTTTACACTTGTAACAATCTTTTGTCAATCAGCAGATAACGGAACTTTTTTAAAAATAAATTCTACGATTTTACCATACAGCGATGTGATGCCATGCCAGACGACACACTTCGTTTGTAAAGCGTTTACAAGCCTTCAATTCGAAAGTTCAAGCGTTGACAATCTTATCAGAATAATATGTATAGTTAATTCTCAGAAAATCAGTTGTTTCTGGGTAAAATTTAACTAATTACAAGCTGAAACAAAGATATAGAATTAAATTACTTAAAAACTCATTGACTGATGCTACTTCCATATACATCTGAGATTTGAGATTAAATATTATACAGACTGAACTCGACTGGGTGAATTTCATTTCCAAATTTTATAACTCAACAGCCTTTTTTACTAGCACTACAAACCAGAATTCCTTTCCTACAGTATCTAAAAACAACCAGAATAAATCATCATATTCTGGCGTTTTTTGCAAATAACTTCTTTTACTTTTAAATTTTATTGAACAGTGTGCTAGGGTAACTAGCTATAGGCATGTGGCAAGGATGTTGCACTTCAGCGCGCAGTGCTGGTACAACTTTAGTTATCATTGACGGTGTAAGTTCTTTCCAGTTGCGACAGCATTTACAAAGCAGTAGTCACAGAATAATTATAGAAAAAGCGCTCTTTATCCAAAAATAATATAAAGCTACCAATTTACCGGTGTTATAGGTGCTTCATTTTTGTATTACCGGCTTGCTGGCCGTATCAATTGTACACCATGGTAAAATGTTTGAAGACAATTATTATGAGGATAATTGGGGTGATAGGCAAAAGAAGGATGGTGACAAGATTCATCGTAAGTTTAAGTTGACAAATTGTGGAACTTTGCCCATTTCAAAATGTTTCTATAGTTTCAACCAAAATACGGCTTTTGCCATACTTTTTACTGTTCATAATGTAGGTAATGTGCTCTTTCATCTTTAAATTTAGTAATTGGGGTAGTCGGAATTGGCCTTCTAGTAATAATGTGTTGGATTCGCTCTTTAATTTCATGTTGCATTGGATGTTGTCTGACTCGTGTAAGTTTTATTTACCATACTGTAAATTAAAATTAATAAACTGGTAAAACAATTTATCAATGTTTTTTTGAAAAAGAAATACAGTGAGATCAGCCCTTTCATGGTTGTCATTCTAATTACGACGGCCGAACTGGCATTCTCGGTGACTTACATCATTGTGAATGCCATATATATCGAAGTAGTTTGGTCAACTTTAGTCGGAATTTTGCTGATAGTGACATGCAATCTTATCGAGGTTGTCTTTTTTATCGTCTTTCGAGAAAAATTACGGGGTATACCGAGTGTATCTTCAAAATTAATTGTAACGGCACCTGTTTCTCCACCACTTTACCATCCAATGAATGTTACTAGTGCTTCGTAATCATTGTGAATGCCATATATATCGAAGTAGTTTGGTCAACTTTAGTCGGAATTTTGCTGATAGTGGCATGCAATCTTATCGAGGTTGTCTTTTTTATCGTCTTTCGAGAAAAATTACGGGGTATACCGAGTGTATCTTCAAAATTAATTGTTACGGCACCTGTTTCTCCACCACTTTACCATCCAATGAATGTTACTAGTGCTTCGTATACGTTACCTGTTCAGCCCCACTCCATACAGCAGACACCTCACGTGATACCGCAGTATATGGTTGCCCCTTCGCAAGGAATGGCCTTTGAGGCTCCACATCAGTAGCACAATGCCGTACCTTTGACAAGAAATTTATGGAGCTCCACTTCCGGAATCAAAAAGAGTCTAAGTCTTATGCATATATCCCTATAATAAAATATGTGAGAATTACTGCTGGAATATTTAATTGAAATAGTGGTTTTGATGTATTACCTTTGATATGATTTCTTTGATACTATAATAAAATATGTGAGAATTACTGCTGGAATATTTAATTGAAATAGTGGTTTTGATGTATTACCTTTGATATGATTTATTTGATTTCATAAACAGCTGGTGGGAAATAAAATACGAGGTAAAGTCCAGTATAGAAATTGTATAATTAAAAATAAGTTATAAATGTTTTGCTTTTTTATTGGATTGTAAGAGGATCGTAATTAGGTAGTTAAAGCAAAAACACGGAAAATTAATATATTTAGCAATACAAAATTACGAAACGACTTGGGTACTTAATGTTATGAGTGCGACAACTATTTTTTATGTAACTTCAATATAGTTATGTGTTCTTATAGACATTTGGTGACGCAGTTTTATATCGACTCACTAGTCACATAGTCAGAGAAATTTTCAAACCCACAATTAAAGCTTTAGAACTGCTAGAAAATATTTTAATTTTCCAAAAGCGAGAACCCTTATCCAAGCAATCCTTTTCTAAAAAGGACTCGACTGTAAATAATTTATTACTTTTATCTACCCGAAATATTGAATTTTATGTTATGTAAGAGTTAGAGGTATGTCGCATTACATCACAGCTAAGTTCCTCACCGCCAAATTCAGTAATATATTATCTCGTATTTTAAGACACCGACTTTTGTAATGTTAACAGAAACTCTGACAGTTACAAATTAAAAACAGCGTATTTATTCTTCAGGAGATTACCTCAGAATTTTCTGCTGCTAATTTGCACATTCTTAAACATGTCTGTATTCTGCTTACATCCTCGACTTTGTTTATTTTCGATGACACTCTCTCTCATTATTTGCTTATGGCGAATAACGACTGCCACGAAAACATCTAAGACTGTGGAGCTTCCTGTCCTGCACCAGCCCACCATTCATACTCCTTTCAGCCACAATATTCTGAAGGATGTTTGGCAAGGGCTTTCAGTTTGGGATGACTCTCGCTATTTAACCAACTTCTTGGATCTCGGAATGCTGCAACCATTCCAGGAGCACAACTGCATGTTGACAATCTCTAATTTTGCTGGGTTGCATTTCCAAAACCTTACTCAGCCAGTGATCACTAGAAGACCAGTTCCAGTTGTCATCAAAGACAATCTAATTTCTGAGCCGAAGCAGCGTACCCAGCTTACTTGGATGCTGGAGACGAGAGAAAATCGCTCAGAAAAGCTCCTGTCGGCATGTTTCCTCTACAATGAAACAGGAAACAGAGGAGACAAGGACTACCCCACTCGTTGCGCCCAATTCGATCGTTTTTGGTATACAGTTCACTCGAAACCGTGGCGGTGCNATCGCTCGGAAAAGCTGCTGTCGGCATGTTTCCTCTACAATGAAACAGGAAACAGAGGAGACAAGGACTACCCCACTCGTTGCGCCCAATTCGATCGTTTTTGGTATACAGTTCACTCGAAACCGTGGCGGTGCGAGGTGAGCCTGGACATTTTTCCACCTGCCCTTCACTATCAGCTCCTAAAATATTACGCTTCTCAGTTCCGGAAATATTTCCCTCTCGTGCAAGCTACAAAGTATCCCCACTTCTGGGAGCATGTCTGGACGCACGAGCCAGGAAAAGTGAAGCAAATTGAAATCACCCTCCCTAGTACCATCCCTACCCTTCATTTTTTCGTCGTCCCAAAAAAGCTCTGGAATAACCCGGGATACATAGAGAACAAGCAACCATTAAGTGAAGCAATTTGAAATCACCCTCCCTAGTACCATCCCTACCCTTCATTTTTTCGTCGTCCCAAAAAAGCTCTGGAATAACCCGGGATACATAGAGAACAAGCAACCATTTATCAGAATCTGGATCGATGGCATGTACCTAATGAAAATGGCATTCCCAAGTGTTGAAGTCAGATTACTGCATTTCCGTGCAATAAATGGAGCGTTTTTCATTATTCAAGTTGATCGGAAAAAGAAGTCATATACTTTGCGGCTCCAGTCCACTGAAATTGTTGTGGGTCCGGTGGACTGGGAAGGATCATATTATTCTTTGGAGAATATAGCTGTAACAGGAACTTTAGTTCATGCAAAAATTTTAGCAGCTGTACACCGCAGTTGGAATAAAATGTGGATTGGGAGAATACATTCTGAAGATCTATCGAATCATGGGATCGTCAACACAGGACGTTTCAATTATGAGGCCGCCTTCCGTTATGCATGCAAAAACAGCATTTCGGAAGGTCACCCGCACCAACGGTTTACTGACCTTAATATGTTCATGGACGCAGTGAGCTTCTTCGGTGATGCAATGGTGCATTTAGCCACTACTTTTGTCCAAAATTACACCTACGCCGGGGTACGTGCTCCCTGGTGGCTTTGCAAGAACGGACAGGCAATAATGACACATGGTGAGGGAATGAACCCACGTGTAACGTTTCCATACATGATGGCCAGTGTCAAACTCGGTCTCCGACTTTACGTCCCGCTTCGGATTCGTGACCCATTTTCCAATTTGAGACTGTTGTCTTGTGGGCTAAGGCAGAAGCCATTGTACCGGTTTCAAGTATTTTTTAATATTTTTGAGCCACCCGTATGGATTGCTATTGGAGTGAGCATCCTTTCGCTTTCTGTTGTTCACACTGTTTTTGACTTACTCATTCAAAAATGTAGAGGAGGTGCTGCCCGCGTCGTAATTTCCAAACGGCTTCAAATACTTTCTCTGGTGAGGGTATTGCTGGAACAAGGCGACCCGTTTTCAACTGATACATTTTCTGGGACGACAGTCGTACGGGTAATGTTCGGCCTTTACTTGCTGATGGGTACAGTGCTTAGTAATGCTTATAAAAATGATAACGTGTCAGGAATGATGTTACCGCCATTGCCTTTATACTATGAAAATCTGGAGCAAATAATTAGCGATAATGTTACAACCTACACAGAAGCGGAAACTGGGTATGCACATAATGATGTTGTTGAGGCATTCAGATCAAAAACAAAAATTTTAAATAAGTTTCCACACAGAGAAGAAATGATTTTTGGAAGTGGAGCGGCGGCTAGAAAAGTATACACGAGTCGTTCGGCAGTCTACATGGACTCAGACTGGAACGGATTTTATGACAGTAAATATGACTTCCAAATGTTTGCCACTATTCGCAACTATACCCACTGGGACTCTCTCAGCCACTTTATACCTGAAGCGATTCGTTGGTTCAAAAAAGAATTTGGGCGTGTGGACTTCCAACTAGAAGGATCATATTTTCTTCAGCACATCTATAAACTTGAATCTGCTAATTTGGCGAAGAATTTGAGTGAATGCACTGGAGGAAGGAGGGCTGCACTTGTCGTTTCAACGACTATATCCAGAATTGGGAAAAAAATTAAACGTATCGCATACGTGAGTGAAAAGTCGTACATGGGGCGTATCAACGAACTTCATTTTGGAGGGATGGTGACAACCCGCATGATTTCAAGGGCGAGTTGGCTATTCGATTCGGGTGTGTATGAGAAATGGGTACACATATTCAAGAGATTTGAAAAAAGTTGGCTACGAAGGTATAGTAGTAACGGGCGTCAGAGAAAAGGAATAGCAATTGAAGATGAAGAAGTCAAAGATATGTCAATGATTCTCGTACTGTACGGAAGTGGTTTGGCGGTGGCAGTTACATGCTTTCTTGGGGAGATCTGTGTAGGATGGATTCCCCTCTTTCTTTTTTGGATTATTTCGATACCGCGGATTCTAGCTGTGCGACCTGGTGTGCTCACTCACTAGAAATTATCCTTTATTTCAATATTTGAATTTATAAAGTATAATAAACCTATTTCATTTAATCGTAATCGGGTGAAAAGCACAGTAATAATTTTATAATTTAGTAGTAGTACATAAATAAATAATGACCAATAATCCGAATCACCATTTTTGTTAATTAGATCTTTCTCTAAAAAGACTTTTATTCGCTACTTTGTGTAATTTTCCCATTGCTCATGATTGCCATATTTCTAGTCCCAGTTTAGATAGTAGCGTCCGCTAGAACTGAATAGGTAAATTGTTCAACATAAGTCACAATTAGGCCATATAGCCAGTAAATCTCTTCAAATGCTCTACACAAAAAAACACAAAAATCTTACTTTTTGCTTGCTTGCTCGCCCAAGTACGCTCCACCGTTGGTAATGGAGCATTGGCATAGTCCTTTCTGAAAATCTCCCCAGTCAGAACAAGGACACGCACAGGTATTTGGTGTTAATCGATTTCTCAAATATTTCAGGGCATTTCCAATGGGAGCAGCCGTCTTTTTCAGGAGAAAATTAAAATAAATTTTAGTGTGTCTAGCAAGTTAATATTAAAAATAAAATTATTGCATCTCACATTTTAAATCACATCCTTTCTGTGAAGAGCCTCCGTTTGCTGTTGTAGAATTACAATAATGATAAAAATATTGATTCCGGCAATAATTAAGCTACCATATTTACATAGGTATTTGCAAAAAAATATTTATATTTTACGATAAAAGTCGACTGTTCCACACTGCGCAGGAGTTCCAAAGTTCCAAGGAGCGAACCCCAAGTCACAGTGCACTATCTTTTGGAGTTAATTAAAGTTTAAATTAAACTAACGGCTATTTGTTAACTTCACAACCTATGAAGGTTTAACTCACAGTTACAAAAGCGGCATCCTCCTCATCCAAAATATGTGAAGTGTCGCTTGGCAAAAAACCCAAAACGTGAGCTTTTCTTCCAGAAGGATCAATACCCGTTATTCTTCCCAGCTTTTTGCCTTTGCGTCTCACCCTTTCTCCAACTCCACCGGCTACATGCGCTCCAAGAGAATATCCAATTAGGTGCACATCGTCCAACTGACCATCGAGATG
>JAHZND010002130.1:0-11366 GCA_027744115.1 Acrocyrtus sp. NNG-2020
CAAGATAAGCTG
Organism: Acrocyrtus sp. NNG-2020; assembly: GCA_027744115.1. Classification (NCBI taxonomy): domain Eukaryota; kingdom Metazoa; phylum Arthropoda; class Collembola; order Entomobryomorpha; family Entomobryidae; genus Acrocyrtus; species Acrocyrtus sp. NNG-2020. The sequence continues at coordinate 13 of JAHZND010002130.1, forward strand.
GACGTTTCAAGGGTTCGGCTCTACACTGAACTCTTTGACAGGGGTAGAGATTTCTAAAGCAGGACAGCGAAGTAGCCTTCTCAGCATCGAATCGCTGTACGCGGAGCATTCCGGAAACTACACTGTAAATAACAAAATAAATAAACACTAATATTTAATTGCATTTCGGGGCCTTATAGGAATGGGGAGCAAGTTAAATGTGTGCGTTGTAAATGATTGTGTATTTGAACTAAAATTAGTGCACAGCAAGAAATTCGGCAGGGTCTGCAAATTACACGGCTCCTTTGTTGGTGAACGGTTAGACTTGCTAAAAATCATTATAAAAATGCTGAGCAGCTCTTGCAAAACGCTTTTGTGCTGTTAATAAACTCACCCTAAAATTGCGACTTCATTCCTGCAAAAAACAGACAATACTAAACAGTAAAAAAAATAAAAAATGATTGCGCGGACTATTTTTTTAAATTCCAAATTGGGACTTACAGTGACTATTGAGAGAAATCGGAATTCATAGCGCCTCCTTAAAATATAGTTTAGTGACGGGTTAACAGAATAAGCCTCCACAAAGCAGAACACTATTTATTTATTTTCAGTCCCACCAAGTATTGTCCCATTTGACTTTGGCGAAGAGCCCGTATTTGCCGGAGGCACTACCCAAGCAACCTGCTTGGTTTCGCTAGGTTTGTAAAGACGTAGACTTTTCTCACCTCTCGCAACAGAGACTGACTTTCTAAGAAGAGAATTTTTGTCGCAAACATTTTACTCAGGTGACACACCCATGGATATTACATGGAGCTTTCAAGGAGGTCGCTTAAGCTCGCATCTTGGCTTGAAAACAACACTGATAGGGGCAAGGATGAGTGTTTTGTTAGTTGAGCCAGTCATTCCCGGAAACTCGGGGGTGTACACGTGCACCGCAAGGAACCGTGCAGGAGTGGCCAACTCCTCCGCAGTCTTGGAAGTTTACGGTGCGTCTCACCACAAAAAATAGCATGACCAATTTTTGTAAAAGTTGTACAGAGAAACGTCTTGCGTGCGATATGAGCGCTGCTGCTAAAATGTATAAAGAGTATTGTGTATGCATTTTTGATTTTACTGCACAATTCAGAATGCAGAAAAAATGCAGAATGAAAGTGTATGGCCCATCAAAATCATATTTATGCAAAAACATACAGATATGACGGCTGTTTTGTTAGGTGCATCTTGTACTGTTCATTAAAATACAGGTATGCTAGGTGGAGGTTGCCAGGATGTCCCTTGATAGCCCTTAAAAATCCATTTCCGTTTTAAATTTAAACACTCCTCAAAAAAATTCTTTCCTTCCTGTTTCCTGCTGAAACCTGTAGTAAATTTGTTTTGTTTTTTTGTGCATGTCTGTAATAAATTATTATTTTAGAGTAAAATATATTTTATTAGTAAATTGCTAGTTTGGTAATGTATGAAAAATAAAGTTATTGCATGATTTTACTGTTATTATGATTTCAGTGTGTTTAAGAGTCCCAAGCTTACTCTTTCATTTCTGAATTTTCCATGCATGTCGACTTTTCCCGGTTTGTTATACCTTGCAGCATGCGCTTCGCTTCACGCAAATTTTATAAATTACGCTGCTAAGGGAAGGCGAGAATTCTAATGTGGGCTTTTGCTGTGTTTAGTACCTCCGAGATGGATTGTTGAACCCACTGACCGAGCTTTTGCTCAGGGAAGTGATTCTCGAATTGAATGCAAGTCAGATGGATTCCCTAAACCAACTGTAACATGGAAAAAGGCTGCAGGTATTGTGGAGAGGATTGGATTCCAACAATTTGCTTTGCTTTTAAAGCTGAAGAGAAATTTAAAATAAAAATTTTGCTTTGCACTCCCATTTTAGGTGATGGTCCAATGGACTACAGAGACTTGAAGGGTTCGGCACCAGGTATGCGTGTGGAAGACGGAGCTCTCGTGATCGCTGCTATCCCAAAACAGGCTGAAGGTTACTACTTGTGTGAGGCGAACAACGGAATCGGGGCTGGCTTGTCTGCTGTCATTTACCTGTCTGTTCAAGGTAAATAATTTCCTTTGTCTGCCACTCTTTCAAGGTACAATTTACTCCAGCGCGGTTTGGCAATGAAAAATTCTATTCTTTCTCATGGTTTCCAACTTGAAGTAAAACATTTTCCTAAATTATAAGTATTCATATCCATTCTTATTATTTTGGATAATTTTTATAATTTTTATAATTATTTTAACAGGACTTACACCGAATATTCAGTTGTCGTTCAAGCTTTCAACCGAGTAGGACCTGGCCCAATGTCAAAGGAAATTACTCAACATACCGCTGAGGGAAAGCCAGACCAACCGCCTCAGGATATTAGCTGCACAACTTTGACTTCCCAATCCATTCGAGTTTCATGGACGTCTCCTCCATTGGCTTCCGCAAACGGTGTTATCAAAGGGTACAAGGTTATCTTTGGACCGTCTGCAACTTGGTATGGTAAGTGGAAGACTTTCACCTACTTTAACTGTAAAACATTATTGTGTTGTTGGTAATTCAGTTTTATTTTACTACGCTGAAACAAACTGAATATAAACTAATTAGCTAATGTATATTCTTTTAGATGACAAGACAAAGGATGTTAAAGTGACTGCTGCTAGTGAAATCATTCTTCATGGGCTGAAAAAGTACACCGACTACAACATCACAATTTTGGCGTACACAAATGGTGGCGACGGAAAGGCATCTGAAGCAATCTCTTGCCATACTGAACAAGATGTTCCCGGACCCCCAATGGCTGTGAAGGCTAGCGTCATGTCCGCTGACTCTGTACTTCTTAGCTGGCAGGTATGGACCTCTGCAGAGCTTAGTCTTGAAAGCAAAATTTGTGTATTTTTGCTTTTAGAGCGAACATAATTAATTAACACATTTCAAATTTTGTAGACTCCCGCACAACCAAACGGAATTGTCACCCAATACACGGTTTACCTCAGAACTGTTGAGCCCAAGGAATCTGAACCAAAAGCACAGAAAATTCCTGCATTCCAAACCACCTACGAAATCTCTGGACTGAAGAGGAAGGAACGTTACGAATCTTGGGTCACTGCATCAACTGCAATTGGAGAAGGCTCGGCATCCAAATCCGCTCTGATTTCTCCTTCCAACAAAGTTCCTGCTAAGATTGCTTCCTTCGCTGAAAAGATTACTGCAACTCACCGAGAAGAGGTCAAGCTACCTTGCCAGTCTGTCGGCGTTCCCGCTCCCGAAATCAAATGGAAAGTTAAGGGACAGCCCCTCACTCAAAGTGACCGACTTCGTCTTCTCCCTGATGGAAGCCTGCTGATCAAGGAAGTTACCCGTAAGGACGCTGGAGATTACGCTTGCCGTGCTGAAAATTCATTCGGACAGGATGCCATTATGCACTCTCTCGTTGTCCAAGCTCCTCCTCAACCTCCAAGCATTTCTCTTTCTGGAACTACTGGAACTTCCATCACTGTCCGCCTAAAGTCTCCTATGGATAGCGCCCCTCTTCACGGCATGACTCTCCACTACAAACAGGACTTTGGAGAATGGGAAACCTCTCAGATTCAGCCAAACACTCCAGAGTACACTTTGGAAGGACTTAGCTGCGGAACCCGATACCAACTTTATGCCACATCCTTCAACAGCATTGGAACAGGAGAAGCCTCGGACATTTTGAACACTCGAACAAAGGGTGCCAAGCCTGGCGTGCCCCCTGCACAAAAGTTCATAGAAGTTTCTCAAAACAGTGTTACCCTTCACCTTAGCGCTTGGGATGATGGTGGCTGCCCCATGCTCTATTTCGTTGTAGAGTACAAGGCTAGGTAAGTCTCTTTTAACCCTTTTGATTTTTATCGCTCTTTATCCCCATCATTACTCCTTGTTACTTTGCACTTCACACTCCATCTCATTTTTCAGACATCAAGGCGAATGGACAATGGTTTCCAACAGTGTTAAGCCAAGTGGCAACTACGTCGTTTTGGACTTGACCCCTGCCACTTGGTATCAGTTGCGCGTGACTGCTCATAACAACGTCGGTTTCACTCAGGCTGAGTTTGAGTTTGCTACCTTGACCATCATGGGAAGTACGTTGCCACTCCTCTAATAACTCCTCCTTAATAAAAAATAATTGTGCTTCATTTATTTTCTGTACCTAGAAATGAATGTTTTATCAGTCTTTTTTCGGGAGGGTGCGGGTTTTTCATTTCACACTTTTTCATTTATTTTGTACTGCAAGAATGTTTCTTAAATAACTGCCAGTCCAAGTTTCATACCTTTTAGCCTTTAGCGGATATAAAAATCTTGCAAGGATAATTAATAATTATCCTTAAGCTAACAAAATAGCTGCATATTCAGGATCTGATATTTCTAATTTTATACAAAATTTGGAAAATCAGTCTCTGCAAAAGTTTTATTTTTTTTGTGTTCAGTTCAGTTTCTTTTAAAGTCACCCTTAACCTATTTAGATAGCTAACCTTTTCACCTTTTCACGTAACGAAAATTAACAGTAGATTTTTTAAAGCAAAGTAGTCATTTCCTCACCGTTGCTATATTTTAGTGATAATTTTTTTTGTAGCCTGTTTCTGACAGGGAAAAAAAGCACTACGATGTAAATATTTTCTTAAACGATAAGATTCCAGGAGAGTTATCCAAGCTCTATTCCAAAGTGTTGGATTTGTTGTACTATTTTCATCTAGATATTTTGGCCCCACCATCTCGTGAAGATAGCAGAGATTTCACTGCAGAATGGATTGCATTCGTTAGTGGAAATCTTAACCTTGTAGTCCCTGTAGTCACAGCAGTTATTGTAATTTTCACCGCTCTGATTACTATGTAAGTTTGTTTAAAAATTTAATTCACTAAATGCAGAAGGTTAACGATTCATCTTACCAAAATTTGATGCATCGTGAGCTGCCCTTTGCCACCAAAGTTTTTGACAAAGATTTAAAATTTGAATTTCGGCAACTTGCGCACGAGTTTTTAGAAACTTTTTACTTTTTATCTATCGGTAGCTGTGCCCTCCGACGTGGAAAGACTGATAATGTGCACAAAGGTAAATGATACTAACGTTTGTTGTAATTTACTACAAAAAACTTTTTTTCTTTCTTTTTTCCCAACACTTTCCCCCAAAAAACCCGTCGCGAAAAATTAAAAAAAAACACGTAGCTAAAATCGGACCAGTCAGAAGCAACGACTACGGAAGGATGTTGGAACTTATTCCGTGGCTTCCGGAATGGGTTGACTACAACATGCTTATCGCCGGACTGGCAATGGTTGTTATTATTACGGTTGGTATTGTTGTCATTTGTGTTGCTGTGGCCAGACGAAACCGCGGACCGGAGAGCGTTCGACTTCGAGGTTGCTTTTACTTTCTTCGTGTTGGAAAAAGAATTTTTATCATATTAAAAATATATTTGAATCTTGAATCCCTTTTGTGACGAAAATTATGTAGGCCAATATTTTTTTGGGTGCTTTTGCAAATTCTGAGAATTATGTGCTTGCAGATGAAGGTCTATACGCTCAACCTGACATGCGAGGAATGACTCTGAAGAGGGAATACCGTGACGAACTTGGCTACATTGCTCCACCAAACCGTAAACTCCCGCCTGTTCCTGGATCCAACTACAGCACTTGCGACAGGATTAAGAAAGGTTTGTATGACGGTTCCATTAATTACAAATGTCTAAGTTCCCTCTATAAAAATTTTAAAAGTTAGTTGGAGAAAGAAATTTGGCAAGATTTTAGCCCAGATGTGAATGTCGCTGTGAGTGATATGGTAAGATGGAGTGCATGTAACAACTTTTTTTTAACCTGAGGAAACGCTATAACAATGCTAGAGAAATAGTTCCAAATTTTGCCTACGCACTGTTTGGCAGTTTTAATTTATTTTCATCCCCATTTTATCAATATTTTTTGTTGATAAATTATCTCGAGTCGGAAAAACTGGAAAATAAAATTATCCCTTTCCTACCCTGTTACATGCTTTCTATGTTTAAAAAATATTTTTTTATTGTAAATTGAAACGTTGTAACTCGATCAGGTCAAGCCACATGGAATCCAAAAAGGATAGCAGCTTCCGCAGGGGGACCTCATACTTACGAAGAGCTTGCAGGAGATGGAGGTGAGTAATTACTATGACGGTAAACCGCCAGTGCCACCACATGCCCACGATGATAGTTATAGTAGGCCCGTGAATGGTGGTAAATATCAAAATTCAAAAATTTCTTGCAACAAAAAAAATCGAAAAAAGCTCTTCACATTTCAAAAAAACTGAAATTAAAAAAATACTGCTTCTTTTTTATTACAAAGTCGTCCCGATATAAAAAACAGTCTCGTCCTCTTTCGTATTTTTTCATTTTCTCTCTATTTTCATTGCTGATTACATTGACAGTAGTATTTTTGTAGAGTGCAAACAAAGTAACTTCGTATAGTTGACATTTATATGGCACTAATTGAGACCTCAAACCATATTCTTCAATCTCTTTAGGTGTCTGTCCACTGAGCAGTAATCAATGCAATATGAAACTAATCGATGCGGTACACTTTCGCAACTTGCTACGTATTATTGTGAATGCTTTCGGCTGTTGTAATGTGATCACAGTTGTTTCTCTTGTAACCTGTAATAATCTCTCTGTAGTTGTCTATATAGGTTTCCGACTGTATTGTAAATACTAAATTATTTTGGGGTAAGTTGAGGCTGTGCTCTAAGGCAATTTCGTTTTTGTTTTGTTTTTCCTTGTTTAGGGCCTGGAGGACCTGACGAGGAGATCTGTCCTTATGCCACGTTCCATCTTTTGGGCTTCCGTGAGGAGATGGATCCTTCAAAATTAGCTCAAACTTTGCCCCATCCCCCTGGCCATGGACATCACCGTGGAGGATCTCAGTCTGCCGTAAGAATGAATGTGGGAGGAATGTCAGGATGGAGGAAGTGAAAATGGAAATTTAAAGTGAAAATGTCTGTTTTTATTTTGCTTTAGCAACGCGGGACCAGTACCACACGCTACGGTCGTGGACCAGTTGGCTCAGGTGTTGTTTCTTCTGTTGCTGGAGGTGGTACTGTTGGACCAAACGGGATTGTTTTGCCTCCCAATAACGTTTTCTCGGAATATGATGATCCCGCAAATATTGAGGATGAGTATGGCTACAACAGCCCAAATCGTAGAGGCTCTTTGGGACGTCGATCTATGGGTATGGGTAAGCTTTTCCACTCGATTTCAGCTTTTTTCGTGTCGATAAGCACGTTTGAGTTGAAGCGAATTAAAAAAATATATTTTATTTTTTTAAAGGTTCCATGCGAACTGTTCCAATTCCCGAGAGCCCGTCTCCTCCTCCACCACCACCACCACGCCCTGCTGATGGAACACCCAACTCCACTCCATCCCACTCCCAAAACAACCAAAGCACTAACTCTGCAAACGACTCAAAAGAATCCAACGAATTGTCTGAAGCTGAGTGCGATCGCGATCCATTGATCCGCAACCGCAACTCCATTGGAGGAGTTTCTCCTGGCACAAACACTGAGGAAATGCGTCGTCTCTTGGAAAAGTAAGTTGACTTTTTGTCAAATATCACATGTTCCGCGGTGAATCTTAGTTCAAGGAAAAACGTGTCTACTGTAATTCCTCAAAACGTCACGCATGTTCCATGTTTGACTAATGTAATCAAATAAGGATTGAATTCAATGAACTTATGAAATGTATCTCCCTTTTTCCATTTTTTCCCTTCTAATAAATGATTCCAACTTGATCTTCCTTCTTTAATATTTTTGCTGCTTGCTAATGGATAAAAGGAACCAGTAAGTTTACATATCTAGTCTATTCACTATAAATACATATATTTTTTACCTCACATAAGTAATTGATAAAGGTGAACTGTTTTATCTTCATCTCCGTTCACGTCAATTACTTCCAACATCCCGAGATCCGCAATCCAACTAATATTTTTTCTTACCTTTCAAATCTCTTGCAGAAACGAGGCAGCTCATCCCATTCCCAATGGATTGACCCCATACGACACAGTCAACGTCTAAAAATTGAAGTCATGACGTGAAAGGGGAAATGGGATAAGAACAGTAATGGGAATTTTATCATCATCATCATCATCATGCATCATCATCCCCAAAAATTCTCAGCGGAGGAAAAAATGTAATATACCAAAGATTTCATCTGCTTCATCAAGCTCTTCAACAATTTGAATAGTAATCGTAATGAACCATTTTACAACATTTTCTAGGATACTGAAAAATTTCATTCTTATTACATAATAATTAATTATTGAACTAAAACGAGTCTTTAGACTGGGTAAACAGGTAAGGTGAGTCTCATAATTGTGTGGTGTCGCTTGAGTGTGTGTCGCGAAGCATTCTCTTGACTTTGAGGTCTTATGATTGCTCGTAATTTAGTTTTTTTTGAATGAAGTTACACATCATTTTCATCGATTTCACTAATTTTAAGGTTGTTTTATAAACACGAGTCAATTTTTGGGTAGGTAAAGTTAAAAGCGAATCATGACTTTTTGCATCGTTCATATATTAAAAAAGACACCTTACCAAGTTTATATCAATTTTCCCTATCTCAGCCAAGCTTTTGAGAGTGAACTTTGCGAGAATTAAAATTTTGTTTGTTGGGCGATGCAACAGGCTTATGGAACTGAACGAAGAGAGGCTCGCTAAATTAGTTATGTTCGCTTCGCTTGCGTTTTTCAATACTCGAATAATTCGTTGAAAGTAAAAAAACGAATTTTTATTTGGTAGCTGTCTTGAGTAATTTTTTAGCAATCCCGCTTTTGTTATAGTTGGTACTTATGGAATAATCCTTAAAAATGATAATCTCGCTAATTTTTATCTAGCACGTTTTGCTTGATTTTGTGATCATCACATATTAAAACATAATTGACGGTTGATTCCCCTTTTATAAAAAGGGCTAAACCGTTGGTGATACTTACCTTTAAGTTTTTTGCGCAATGAGGCAAAAGTTCGATTTTTTTGGAGGAAGAGGAGGGGTAAAAAAAATTATGAAAATGCACTATAAAGAACTGAACTGATAGGAAAGGCGTTAAGATATACGATGTTACAGTAAGCAGTTTACAATGAAGGTGATCTACTGCTTAGAGCACCTTCCACGGACTTGATGTGACGTAAAATGCATTAAATTTTAGCTTAGTTTTTAGTTGTTCGTTGGTTTAGATTAAATTTTAGGTAACTTTTTAAAAAAGTTTCTTCCGTTAGATTACTTATTACGTTATCGTTGTTGTTAAAACTGGATGCTTTCGTGTCCTGCGCAGTTAACATGCTGCTGATTGTAATTAAGCGTTAAATCAATATAAAAAGTAGGGACTTGAGAAAGTCAAAAACATGAAACTCATCTTTTTAGACTTAAACCGTTGAGCAGTAAAGTTGCGTAGCTTTAGTCAATCAATTTGAAACTAAATTAATGGATTTTAAGATGAAATAATAATAATTTAAGCATCATTCAACTTTTTAACTGTTACAATTCAATTTAGGAGTGTAAGGCAATTTTACCATTTGAGAGTGTAGCAGTAGGGAAAAAAGTCATTGTTGAAATGTTGCAACGAAAACAGTCATTTTGTGTGTGTGTGTCTCGTTATAGCTGTCATTTCGTATTTGATACCATTTTTAATGTAAACGAAGCGTTTGCGCGTCTGTCTTTTAAGAGTTATGCATGCCGTATAAAAAACCATTTGAAGCACTTCATCTATATTACCAAAACTCTAGTTTTTAGGAAAATCTGGCGAATACTTGTAGAGAAAAGAGGAAGGAATATTTTTTGCATCAACTGGGAATGGAATAAGAGGATTTAGAATCTGAACTGAACTGGGTGACTCAGGGAAAGGAGAGAATAGGGAACTGTACGTAAGAAGGAACAGGGCAAAAAAATTAAATAAAATCAAGCCTATTTGCTCATCTAAGTTTGCCAAATTAAAGATTACGATTAGGGTGGAGCGGTCGGAAATTAGTGTAGCTAAGAGTGACTATATTATACCTACCTCTCCTAATAAGCCAGGATAGTATTTGTAGGGAAAAGGGAAAGCTTTAAGAGAATGTATCTGGAACCAGATATTGCAGCTAAAAAATTCTTAATAGGATAGGCGATTTAATAAGGATGACTATAGCTGATGCAGAAAACGTTGAGATTTTTTCGGGGCGAAGTGGGAACTAGAGTGGGTAAGGATTGTACTAGGCTGCTTTACTTTTTGACAAGCGAATGAAAAAAAAAATTATGTTCGAAAATTAAATTAAAAAAATGCTTTCACTGTTTTATTTTCAGCAGCCTAACATTTGCTTTGACAAATTATGAAAGGAGAAAAATTCAGAAAGAAAAACGTACAACCCATGAGATTCAGTAATGGCACGGCCAATTTAGATATTCCTAGTAATTTTAAGCTAAAAAAATTATATTCCTGAATTACAGCACATCGATAAAAAATGCCTCCAGTAGAGTTTTTTTAGTAGTTGAGTCAATTGTACTGGAAACGTAGGGAGTAGGAAAGAAAACAAAAGTTAACGAACTGGAATGATCGTGTAGTTTATGTGGTAGTTCGTTGAGAGAGGAGGATTTTGAATGAGAAAAAAGATGAGAGCGATTTTTGCTGAACTTTTTTTTAAATACCTACTCTTGTCATTGACGGATATACCTGTAACTGTGAATGGCAAAGTTTTTTTTTCTCTCAAGTTCGATTCAAAAACTTTTTTCTGGCTTTTTGGAATATTCAGCAAAAAGAATTACACGCCTAATTTGATAGAGCACATCAATATAGAAAAAAAGTATACCTAAAAAACATGGCTCAATGACTCCTCACATTTTATAAACTGCTCACTCCTTTCTCTTCCTTTAACCTGAATTAGATGAAGTAAAAAAATTATTAGAACCGGAAAGTAAAAAAGTCTGCTTATTTTTTTCGTTGGTGGAATTTGCACCCTATCCTTAAACACAAAAGTAAGGATTTTTAATTATTGCTCAAAAACACAAAAAAATTTATATCAGAAAGGGGGATAAGGTGGGTGCGAATGGAAAAAGTTAACAGGTAATTAGAATTCGCAAAGATCGTACACGCTCCCGGGGAACGGTTTCGAGTCACCCAGTAATAAAAAATAAGTGGATTTGTAAGAAGGAAAAAGGGAAATGAGATCACAAATGAGAAGCCAGTATTCGCCAGATTAGTTTTAATTTAGGTTATCGGTATAATTACTAAGGAAGGAAGGAATACATTAGGTAATTAAAGAAACAAAAAAATATGCGCACGAATGAACTTGCTGTTGCTGCTTTCTGTGTGTGTAGTGAGCGGAATTGTTACGGTTGTGGTCGTCATTGAATGTGCGTGTTTTATCTGGATCTTAAGGGAAAAA
>JAHZND010002131.1:0-18256 GCA_027744115.1 Acrocyrtus sp. NNG-2020
CATTCCATCACCCACAATCACCAATCTTTCCAAAATTATCGTCGTAATCGCATACCACCCAAGTCTTTAAACTCCATACGTGCACTCCACTTGAGAGCACGACAGATATATCAAGATACCCATCTTCAGCAGAATTTTGTTACATTATTGCTAGCCAAAATTCGATATCTTGTTGTTTTCGTTGTGCTCCCACCTCCATCAAAATTATTTTCAGGAAGTCAGTTTCTCATCTTCAGACAAAAAAATCATTTTATGGAAAGGGAAAACATATCCCTACTCCACTTTTGTCTTGTCTAAAATAATTTTTTAAAAAGACAGCTGTAAAAATGGTAAAACAATCTTCCCCGTACGAGCAAGACCTACACAGCTCTGAATGTATCATGCCTATGAATAAATTTTATGGATTTCAGCAAAAAAAAATACTGCTCCCTAGTAAATCTCTCCCTGTTTGCTGCTGCTACTGCTCATCATGTTTCCTTTTTTTCATGGTTCTATTCTTAAAACAAAACCAAAAAATGATGGCGCTCATTGCCCATGTCATAACAAACATGTGCAAGGAAGCGAACCTCATAAATTCCTTTACACAATACGCTGTCTTTTACCCACACTCACGCATTACATTGGCACTTGTAATAAAAGTAGCTCAGCGCAGAGTGGAGAGCGAAGATAGATATTCATTTTCTGCTTCATGCATCTACTGATCCACTGGAAGCTTTTTTTTTGCTCGGTTGGCCAAGTGCCATCATGAAAACAGGGTGGGGTTAATGTCACACGAAATTATTAGCTTTCACGAGGCAAAGATTCATTAAATTTGAAAAAAAAGACTGCTATTTAAAAACTCAACCGTACATATTTACTTAGTAAACATAAATACGGAGATACTCTAGTTTTGCATCATTTATCTTTCCACATGTATAATTTTTTCACATTCAGCAATTCAGCGTTCAAGACTATACTCTCCATTTCCACTAATTCCCATTCAAGAAAGGTGTGTGCTCAACTTTTCTGCTTGCGACGGGAGTGATTAATATTATGCAAATTGCTAACTCTCTCTACTCCACTTTTACCACTCATATAACAGCATGGCTCACTCATTCACCGACATGAAATGTCAAGATGACTGCAACACTAACATTTTGCTCTGATCTGTTAATTGTCTTGAAAAAAAGAGGACCACCTTGCTCTCTATTTAAGCACCCTTCATTACTTTTTCTTTCTTGCCTGTCATCTTTACTTTTTAGTTGGGTTGCACAATATGACTATAGCTGCAGCAGCAAGTGCAAGTTAAATGTCATAGGTGAGCCTACATATTGAGGAGTGATGTAAACGTGTCCAAATGCATTTTTGTTGATAGACTGCAGGGCATATACAGTGTACCTACCTAACATACATCGCTACCTAATTCAATTTCTTTTCTACACGCACTCGCCAACTTAATGACTGTCCCACGATCATCAGCTCCTCCAGTAAAATGCTTCGCTTCATCGAAATTATCAACTTCACACAACAGTAAACATATCATATTATCATAGCGTTCCCTTCTCACGTCACTTCTCTTGCTCTTCATTTACCTTTTGTAGAAAAGTGACAGCATTTTGAATGCATTTTCAATATTTTACATGCAACATTATCACCTTCTTCACAGACAGGATTGGAACGAACACGGTTATTTATTGGAATATGTTTTATAGACTTGACTGCAAATCATAAAAAAATATGATGCATTACGTGTCTACCTTTCGCCTATTCTAGTAGAAATGCACAGACACGAGCGTAAAAATGAACGGAATAAATCCAAGCTCCAATCCAATACAACAGAATCTTGAATTTCCATCAAAATAAAAAATAGCAGGTATATCGTAAAGATCGTTGCATAGAATTTGTTGTTGAGAGGCAGACGTTAATATTGACATTATTTATGCACCTCCTCAACATCCACAAACCCATTATCATTTAGCCTTATCAACTTTTGCCGTCTACAAAAGTACAAAAGCAGTGCATCTACGTATCCAACAAATAAATGGGAATTGTGTACTGTGCTTTATGGAAATAAGGAGCACACCACCACAGCACAACAAATGATATTTTCGGCTGCAATTATGCAACAACATGTACAGCGTTTTAAAAAATAGCTAGTTTTTTTTGGTGATGCCATCGCCAGCAACAACAACGAGTTGGGATGGCAGGCATGGCATAGACCTACACAAACCAGCCGATTACACTTGCACTTGTGGTCGCGTTGATTTCGGAATACAATGACACCTTTTACAAGCGATAAAATAAATTACGAAAAGGGAGAAAAACGAGTTGGCTCTGTTAGGAACACACTTTAAGATTATTTTATACAGGACCAAAGTTGATATTAATAGAGACAATAGATAAAATGTTCAGGTTACCCAAAAAATTACTAAAAATTGGGAAACAATTTTTTTTTCAAAGAGTAACCTACAAAGCAACATTCGCCAAAAGTTGAACGCAAAAATCATTTTTATATGCCAAAAGTCAAAGTTGGAAGTTTTGTAACTTTTTAGGGAGCAGCAGCAACTGTATATTCTTGCATAATGTTGAGCTGAGCTCTTCAATTCCCATAAATAGATGAAAATAAATATTAACGATGGGAGAGATAAATTGTCTCGTCGCTGTTTTTTAAAACTATCTCTTTGCAACAATCACGCTCTCATTTAGGATGAATGTTGATTCATCAGTTGCACATTCCCTTTTTACCATTTACTGTTTTTCTCCTTAAACAAATATAAAAAAAGTTGAGCAAGATGTTTAAGAAAAACTGTTGGGGATTACCTTTCTTGAAGCACCGCTGCCAAGTCTTTGCAGAAGTCTCCACCCTGCTTGACGACACGTCTAAGTTCCTCAAATTCATTTTGTCCCTGTAAATAAACAAAAAAATTATTATTTTGGTGTTGGTCAGTCATTATCATTAGCAGGTGCCTGCTAAACAAATGTCCCGTTAAATAAGTGCATAACTGATGAAGCGTTTTTATAAGCATTTTCTGTAATAGGCAACATATAGGTAAGCATCTGGCACTAGCATGACCATTTTTAACAGACAAGTCACAGTCAGTAATTGTTGACAAAAGTTAAGCTGACTACACACAAATAATAATGATTTAACATTTTGCATCTCTATCTCTTGTTCTAACTTTTTTTTTAGCAGAAAACCTCGCCTCATTGCAACAAGAGAATTATTTTTTACCATTTGACAGTCTCCTCAGCTTATTCTCAGCAATTCTCAAATAGAAAAAAGCAAATATTTAGTTTACGAGCAAAGCCAAAAAAATGAAAGCTCTTGTTCTGAATAGTATACAGTATCCGGCTAAGCACGAGTACATAATAAAAAATACATGTATCCATGTACATTCATGTAAAGAAGAACCTAAAGTTTCTGCTCAAGCTGCAACCAACCTTACATTTTTATTTCAGACCAAAAAGACCATAGTTCTTCATAGATGAAAAATCATGAACAGTTTCCATAAATTTTCGTTATGCGCACTGGCAATAGTGGCAATTAATTACCAGCTAAGGCTAAGCTAGCACTAATTAGCATGACTAATGCTTTAGTTTCCCTGCCTCTTCGCTGTTCATTGATTTACAAGTCCACTTGACTATTGGTTATAAAACTGAACTTACCTAAATTACAATAATCAATAAAATGCACGTCTTTGGTATCGTACTATTCCCAATTGATGTTCTGCATCAATTAAGAAATTAATCAATCGGTATCGTCAGTAATATATAAAATATGCTCAGGTAGGCAACTTTTGGCAATGCAAAGATTTCACTTTTCATAGACTCTGTACAGCGAGCTAAAGATTTTATTTTTTAAATAGTCCATGATCTGTCGACGATTGCTTGACTGTTGGGTCTTTCAAATAACTCTTAGCCAATTTAATGAAAATTATTTATAAAGATAACAATGAAAGTAAATGATTTAAGTGGTTGACGCTGACGCTAACGCTGACCTACATAAACCAAGTCAATTATGGAACGCTAGCAGTAAACAGTCAAAGTTGTCTTTTTACTTTTACCAGCATTTTTTAAAGGTTAGTATTATTACTTATTAGCTATAACTCATCACCAGCATGATCCCCAGCCCTTTGCATCGTTAACGTTAGTCCTCCCTACTCACCAATATGCGTCCTGGTTGCATATATTGGTAAATTGAAAAGACAGCAAGAAAAATACTTTTACAAAGGTCACGACTCATAATGATACCTGAATCCTTGTCCATATTGCAGAACTGCACTAATGGCCAATAATACTACGGCACACGACAAGGCTTTCCTCAAGACAAAAAATTCTCCCTAATTCAATAATATCCTGTAATTACCACACATTAAGGATTCCTTCATAATTTCACATTTCTTTCCTGTGGCCAATCAGCTCAATGAAAGACTTCGTATACCCAACAAGTTGGTTGTCGGCCAGCGGAACACGCTGACTACGTAGTACATGCTCATAACTGTCGCCTCCTCATCCGCAATCCCACCTCAAACAAACGAAGAAACCTTCAAAGATGCCAGGAGAACAGACAATGCCACAAATGTATTTTGAAACGTCAAGGAAAACTTTAATTTTACTAATTGAAATCATCCTCATTCAGCTAACAATGTAACTATTGTAAAAACTTATACTATCGCAGTTTGTTCATAACGGATTACCATTGTTGGAAAGTAAAATGAGTTCATCTAAAAATGTACTCGTAATAAATAAGACCACACAATTGAGCCCATCTTCAAGTGCAAGGTGCTCGTTTTTCTGCATATTCTCCAACCTGTTCTGTTCTGAACATACACACGCACCTGCAAATCATGTACAACTCGACTCTAAAACATTAATACTGCATTAGTGGCATCAGCAATAAAACATAACCTTGATTGGCGTTTTTATTGTTCTTTCAGTCAACCTGCCATTCCTCATCTTACAGAGCTACTGTGTAGCAGTGTGTAAACTGAATGTTTTTCTGTAATCACGTAGTTCTTTCTTACTCTCATCCACTTAGGGTCCACACCCAAAAATATATAAGCCGAAAAAACGTCTATCTGCAATCTCCACAAAAATGTGTTGTGTCATATCAATCAGGTTTTCTTAAAGTCACCTCTAACACAGATCAGATTTGAGAGGCTTCAATTATCTACCTCTGCCAGGCATGGTCGCATGGTCATAGTAATCTCAGCATTCAAATTGGAATTTTGTCACAGTCTCATACGTAAAAAAAGTGCAGCGAAGCCAAGCCCTTGACCAAACCCAAAAGTCGTAATAGGTTATGAACGAGTTGCAACGGCTTCCTTCTTAAATCCCGCAGCAGTAACACCTGCAAATGCAGACTAAATATATGCATGCACTACTAAATATGCGGTGGCGCTATCTTTGTCAGCAATATGCTGCGTAAAAATCTGTTTTCAAGCGCAGTTATCAGTTTGCATATTACCCTTCGAATTTTGGTTAAGACACGTTGAGCGGAGCAATAAATAATTCCCAATTGCTACGAAAAGGTTTCGTGTGGAAGCCGTAGATTGGATAAAGTATTCTAGTGACGTCCACACACATCCCATTTAGTTTGCGACGTGCACCAAAACTATAATCCAATTCATTGCTGAATTGTTGCATGGAAAAGTGTAAAATTGAAATTCTAAAGCAATTTCTGCAGCTCAACACCCATACATTTGAGTTAAGCGCTGACGTACAAAAGTCGAATCCGGTTGAAGCGTGTAAAATTCGTGCATTTTATGCACTTTTTTTATTTACTACTTCGGCCTAATTTTTTAATAAAAAAAATGTGATCCCTACATGTTAATGACATCATCATATCATTCCTGTTCCAATACTCCACTTTTTTTCTTTATGGAGACAAAACGGAGGAGACAACCTGCCGCTAAAAATGTAGACCGCGTAAAAACACACATTCATATTATATAACATTTCCTCTCTGTTGGAGGAGTTAGATTTGATGTGGCTGTGATCACAGCGAAAAACTCGGCCCAATTTCCTCCCTTTTACTACGTAAAGAAAAGATGCTTAAAATGTGAGGACGGAATCAACAGCATTCACCAACCATCCATATCCATATGGCGCTTTAATGACGCTTTTGATAAAAATATCCCGTATTTTTAATCCGATTTCTTGCCAATCAGTCGTCAACTGCTACACATAAATCAGAAATGAATCCTGCGGATTTGAAAACGAAAAGCGAGAAGTTCTTTCATTTTTTTACCCTTCAACATCTGCAATTTTATACTTGATACTGATACCATTCAACCTTCTCAAAATTATGAGGATACTTGGAAAGATGATAAGCTCAACTACCGAACCATCGTTAACGTTAAAAGAATCATTAAGTAAGGAGCACGATGCGATAGAGCTAAAAAATTATGCAACCGAAATGAGTGCTTGTGATAAGTAGCAGAAAATTAACAGTTAGACCTAGACTATTATCATCATCATTGTCGTTGCTAACATGTTCCTTGAGGCTGAGGCTACAGAGACTGCCGTCTTCGAAAAGACTTCCTCCTTTCCTACCTGCTTTGAGGCACAGCTTCATTAAAAGTTCAGACAGGTAACTGACCGAATATGATGGCAGGGTGAACCAGCTTACTACTCCACAACTCCACAACCACAACAAAATGTTAAAACGTCAGTTTTAATATGATACATAAATTATGCATATGAATATGCATGAAAATCCAGGTTCACAGTGCACGCCAAAGCAAAGATGTATTTAACCTATCGACCTTAAAAACTGCAATCAACAATATCGGAATTTGCTATCATCCCAACCTACCATTTATCATCATCATTTATCATCAAAATGGTAGGACGCTTCGATTCTCCTGCAGCAAACAACTACACGATGGTCCGATAAGAGTCAACCAATACAGTACACAAATTGCAACCAAATCCTGTCGGAATATATTTTTTTTTCACCGAACGAAATGCATTACACAAAGGCTACTGCAATAATCTGCATCGAGAAGATTGTTAAAATTACCTACGCATTCTGTAAAGCACAACATTACAGCAATTTTTTTTCTCTTTTAGAAATTCCCATTGCTGATAACGATACAATAGTGTGATCAGGATGCTCTGATGGTACTTATTGATGGTAATCTTAAATACCAGTTCACTACTAAATGCCATACACTTAACCTGAACGAAACAAGATTTTTTTAAAAGATAACTTTAGCAAAATCATAAAATTGTAACAGGTTTTTATGGTTATTATGAAGATGGTTTTCGGATGATAATTCCCAGAAGAAGAGCAGAGGTTGTACGTGTACGTACGCTACACACATGTACACAACAGCCACATGTACTTTATCATACGACATACTTGATCTCCCTCCTTGTTCATACCACTTGATCTGGTGAGTGTTCTGATTTTTTCTAACATTTTAAAAATATGCATAAAAATGTTTTTAAAAATATATTTTAAGTTTATTTGTGTTTGAAATCCTTGCTACTTCTTTTCTTACGTATGGATTACGAGTTTTTTAAAAGTTAGGTATAAAAGTACTGGCTTTTTGCTTGCACCCATTCACCCATCTCATTATATAATTTTTTTAAAAGTTGTATTATTTATTTACCAATAACTGCGGAATCGGAGCTATAACCCCATTTTCATTATTGTGATGATGATTGGACTTGGCTTTCGTTGCCTTCGGGAAACACTCGAGAAGTCTATTTCTGCTTATGTCACACATTGCAGCATAATTTCTGTTAGGCATTTGCTCTTTATGTCAGCAGGGAAATAATTTGGAGTCTTATATTAAAAAAATCCTTCCTGCAAAAAACTTCTTCTGCTCCTGCTGCTCTATATTTAAGCTTAACGATGAGAGCTTGAGGATAGGACTTTAAAAAACATACAAACCATAACTCCAATGATGCCTGTCAATTCCCAATCGTTCTCGATTTGTGGTGCCAAGAGGCAAACGCATGGCTTCACACGGAAAGGCCGTCTTCGAAAAAAAAAATTACAGTTATTTTGTTCTCCAATGATAGCAATCTGACTGGCTCTGAAAACACCACTGAAACTAATTTTTCACGAGTAATCAGTCAGAATGTAAAAGAAATCAAAGCGTTAGTTTACGATTTTCAAGGCCTTTCATTACAAAAAAATCACTAATTTCTGGCAGCTCTAGAGCAAGAGCAAATAGAAAAATCAGAAATAATTTGTAAAATCTCAGTTCTTCACATCCAAAAAATTCCAAACCAGCTATCACAAGCACACTAACAGTAATATCTCAATTTAAACATTCTTCACTCACAAGTCAGTATGAAATAGCAACAAAGGGGAATTTAGACATCCCAGCAGTATTTTTTTTGTAAAATCCCCAACATTACAAACTTTACGAGTTGTGATGTATTAAAAAAACAGGTAGAAAATGGAGTGCAAGTTTTTGAAGCCTGTTGCTTCACCTTTCGAAAGAACAATACTGTTTTAAACATTCCATTTTTTTCTAGTCCTCTCTCCTGCTCTGTGTGCTCTCGCCCTCTCTCTCCCATCTTCCTGACGTGGTTCCATTATTTAAAGGTCGTGATCGTGCGATATGTGCACTTTTCTACAATATCATTTACAATTAAGTTGACCGTACATACACGGCTGTAGTTGTAGTCCCACACGACAAAAAAGTCTTTTAGTCTGCTCTAAACGAATTCGCTTTGTTCAGTCGTGCATTCAAGCAGGATCAAAAAATATAATATTGTGGAGTGACGCTGGTATATTATTTTACCTTAAAAATTGAATATTATAATAAAATTATAGCTATAATTAATCCAAGAACATACATATTTACATGTAGATATGAGTATTGCGCTTATGGTTATTCACACAAAAATATGAAGGATATTATGAAGACCTCATAGTGCTCTCGGCACAACCTACGCTAATACGTGATGACAAAAAAATAAACTTTCATGCAGGTACACTAGTAAATAGTCCTACGAGAGAGTCATAAAATATAAATATGATGCTTCTACGTAAACAAAGATGAAAACTTTAAGCACCTTTTTTCATGCCGTTTATGACGGCCAATTATTTAGTATGGATGGTAGCCAAGAAAAACCCGATATGTTATTTAAAATTCATAAATGTGAAGTGGCTTGAACTTCCTTTCAGCCAATTCCTGGTAGTAACCCACACTCTGATGTGGAAAATATAATGACAGTGTATTTTTTAAAAGAGTTAATTGAGAATTTGGTACACCACACACCACAAAAAATTCATAGGTCGTATGGACAGCTAAAAAAACGTGATCGAAAAGTAAAATTATAGTCGCATATAGCACTCTACTTACTTTTATCACTTAATATGACACTATCGGAAAAAAGTTCAGAAATCCACAATGTCCAGGAGGGGTTATATAGGTGGAGTTAAAATTCCATATAATTAGACCTTCGTATGCACAGAAAGGTTCACCAGCACTGTCAGAGTGCAGTGAGGAGTATGCGCATGCATAAAAATTAAATTAATGAGTGCATCGTCACAAAAAACGAAACAGAATAGAGAGGAGTTAATACAGTCATTTAGAGTGGCGTCGGAGATGTAGCTATCCAACTCAATTCTAATTAACTATCTAATCAGACAGGTAATTTAATAATAGACTTTGCATTATCATCTCTTTGTTTACTATCCTTGAGCTTAATTACCTATTTGCTTGTCAATTTTCGAAGCACAACAAAAGAAGAAACCCACAACCGAAAATATAGCCCGGAATTAAAAACTATAATTAAAGTAAATTATTTATAACGGGATGAATTAAGATTAATACCTGCGTGGATTTAATCCTCCGTAACGTCACTTTCTTCTCTCGTGACATGTTGATAGAACTCATTTATTTTTTACTTCATAAAAACCCACACTTGACCTATCAATCACTGGCCAGATCGAATCTCCTCCCACGCACTTTATAAAAAATCAAGTTGAGTGACACAAATAAAACAAGTAATTTTTGTTTACATCCTTCCAATGATCCAACGCAATTAACTGTTTAATGGTAGCACTTTAGTAGACAGCCGAACTTTTGGGTACGTGATCCTTCACATTTCAATTTTCATCCTTTTTGCAAACGCAATAATAGAAGCGTACTGCAGTGGTCAAAATAGCCGTCAGAGATGTCCTACAACCTGTCTGCAGCAATTGAATCAGTTGATGTTTCAAGTGTCATCAAGTCATCATCCTCGCCATTAAAATCTTTTCTCGCCTGAAAGCTTTTTTAGCTTCGCAGTAATCACCAATCCCAATGCGATATGCAATTTTCCAAAATAAAAATATCTGAGCCAAAAACCAAAATATGAATGGCTTTTACCCCAACCCCTATTGCCACACGGAATCCACCAAAACAGCAATCAAAAACAAAACGAAGAGGAGTAAAGTGCCACTTTCATGAGATGAACTGTCTACGATGATGGCGATATAGTGAGGACAACCGCTAATGCGATATCCTCTGTCCTGTTTTGTAAAAAAAAATTACGCGATGCGCGTAGTAGAAATGAAATTCATACAGGAAGAGGAAACTCACAATCAGGACAATTTTTTTTGCAATGGTCTACAAAAAAAATTATTTTTGCTGATTTTCTTCTGCCTAAATAAGTCTATTTAAATGCAATATGCACTTTTCAATTTGCAGTCAGTAATACAGTTGCAGAATTTGAGATAAAAAATGAAGACCAAGAGGAGTGAGTGAAGGTATGAAATTTAATGCCGATCAAATTTCCCCACATATAAACCGTAATTGGTGGATGACAGCGACAGCGCATCAATTCAGGTAAAATGGCACAAGAGTTGCAGAAAATTGAAATGGAAAAGCGTGTGAGCCAGATACTAATGCAAAAAAGTGATAGGCAATGGCAGTAGATATATCACCCACAGTTTATATTTATATCATATCTAAAATGCGCAATATGAATTTATCTAGTGATGTGCATGATCAAGACTGACCGATTTAGATAATAATTTTGAGCATGTGCATGTACACATGATAGGGTAGTCGTGGAAACTTTATTTTTTGCGGCCAGTTAGCAACCACGACATCACAGCAGTGGTGTTGGTGCTGGAGCATTGAACGCAAGTTTTAACTGAAGCCAATAATAGATAATAATCCAGCCAGTTAGAATACAGTTAGAATAATCCCTTCCTGGTGGTATGTATAGACTGTGGATTTAGGGAAGCCAAATATTTAGCAAATAAGGATGTTCCTAATAAAAAATTGTGAAATAAAAGCCTCCAACGACTAACATTAGGAAATGAGCGTTATTTGGCTATTTTTATAAGTAATTACTCCAGCACTGTATTTATTTTTGCCTTGGTCTTATGTGGAAATTTTTTATCTTTTTAGTCTCATTCTAAAATAGTTCCTTCCTGTCCACATGAGTCCCCCAAATTACTTTTTTTTGCATATTGGCTATATCCTACTTAGGGACTGGGATATGATGAGGATGAGGATACCAAATTTCAGCGATTCGTTTGCCTTTTTTATTAGTCACGAGGACTGTGGATTTAGGGAAGCCAAATATTTAGCAAATAAGGATGTTCCTAATAAAAAATTGTGAAATAAAAGCCTCCAACGACTATAACATTAGGAAACGAGCGTTATATAGCTATTTTTATGAGTAATTACTCCAGCACTTTTTAGTCCTATTCTAAAATAGTTCCTTCCTGTCCACATGAGTCTCCCAAATTACTTTTTTTTGCATATTGGCTATATCCTACTTAGGGACTGGGATATGATGAGGACGAGGATACCAAATTTCAGCGATTCGTTTGCCTTTTTTATTAGTCACGAGGATCAAACTGTTAAAGCAAGCTGATTTTTTGTTTGAAGTGGAACAGAAGTCAATAACGGTCTGTGTACCTATGTCATTTTTGGGATTGAACGCACGAAATCACATTAAAAGCTAAAACTGCCAAATATGTAGTTTAATGCTGCACTGTTCATGGCTTTTAATCTCATTAGAGGAAGCAGAATGTTAGTAAGACGCATGATTACACATTTCTAGCCAAAACTTTCTAGTCATTTTTATTTCATGAATGTTGCCGTTCTGCTGCAAAAAGTCTGTAGAAGCATGCACTACCGTACTGCAAACTTCATTATACCGTGGCTTGTTAATGAATAGTGAACACAGCAAAGCAACTTTAGCAATTTTAGTATTTAATACTGCAATGTCATTACGCTCTATCACAAGTTAAAAAGGTAAGCTATAACAGTTATGAAATTACTCCACAAACTTAGTTCTCCCTAAGGAGTTGCCAGCTTGCCAAGCAGGGAAGAATTTTGCTGATAAGCCATATTTAAGACTTTCTGTAAGATTTTGTTGTACTTTTAATTCTGGGAAAAGTCTGAATATGGACTGAATTAAGTGTAACTGCCGTAATGAAGATAATGATGAGCACCATAAACTTATTTCAATTAGTCTGGTGGCCGCACGCTCCACCTTCGTCCATCATCGTTACACCCTCTCTTAATAACTGTTGCGAGGAAAAGCACGCCAAGAAAGGCCCAAATGTCCCGAAAGCAATTTTGAATTTTCAGCCCAGTCAGCCAAAAGAAACGTTTCAGTTTTCAACCTAGATTTTCGCTCCGCTCATAATACGATGATGATGAGAGGAAAAGAAGTGAGTCCTCTTTTACTACTGTAAAAAATTACATGCGGGCCTGCTATGAAAAATTGAATTATAAAAGTACACGGCCGTCTCTCATCTTTCAGTTTGTGAGGTACCTGGCTCTGGCACTTCCATTTTAAGCTTATATCTACATCAACGATGAGGTCCGCCATTGTCTGCTTTATTACTTTTTCATGTTTTTACCGTGTCAGTTTCCTTTTTCGACCTTTCTATTTTTCGCACCTTTTTGTGTGGGCCGCACAATATTATTGCAAAATTGCGAAAAGTAGAAGAGTGCCATAAAATTAGTTTTAAAAAAGTATACTGCGTAATGGCACTTTTTCCCGATATGTGAAAATAGTTGAATACTCTTCTGAAGAGACACTGTAACGGAACTCTACAGTAATGATGCCCTTCTAGTTTTTCATCTCTGAAAAAAATTATTTTCCCTATATTTTCTAATAAACCAGGCAAAGAGGATGTGTCCCTGATTTGGGGTAGTTTCGCAAACAAAACATACACTAAAATTCAGGCCTGCATTAACTTAGCAAATGACGGGCTGTATACGGTGCGCCAAGGAAAAAAATATAATCGCTTGACAATTTGACAATGATTTATGACTTAGACAGTTGAATAAGTTTTGAGAATTTGTGCAGGCGCCTCAAAGTCAACAAGCTTATAAAAGGAGAGTCTCATCATGGTATCGGATCTAGAAATGAGTATCAACATTAACTAAAAGACGGGTGTTATCATTTCATGATCTTCGCAAAAGGCAATGCAATATCATGACATCCATCTTATATCTGCGAGAAAATGCTGTGGTGGAGCGGATATATTTGTATGCCCACTCTTCACTCTTCACCACCACTGCTAGATTTTAATTTGAAAAGACAAAATAAAATGAAAATGTCACAAAACGACATCCATACGCAATAAAACTGTTTTTCAAGGATTAAACTTGTTCTCTTCTCTTATTAGCTGCCAAAAGCGCTTATAAGTTCTGTTTATGGGTATTTAGGTTATTGTGTATCATTGCGTACCGTAGGTCGTTTTTTATTGCTTTCCTTCTAATTTCGTGTCGTAGCAGTTATAAAAATACAATTTATTCAAATGTCCTTTTGGACTGTTTTTCTAAACACGCGCGAAAAAATAGACTCGCATGGCCCAATATGACGCCTGTGACGCCTAGTTATGTTCATATACGGGATTCGGCGTTTTCGTGATGATTTTTCATACGTATCCAATTTAGGCAGATGACAAGGCAATGTACTCTCTGCCTGCGCAGATTGTGTGCTGGCGGAATCACGACAGCTAAAATAGCGGAGAGTGCAGAACTCTCTAATAAATGACACTGTGCTTTTCCTCCTGACAAATATTTATGGGGATGCCATACTCGGTAAAATTGCATATGCAAGCGAGGATAATGACGATGATGATGACAAATGACATCTGAACCACATAATTGAAGTCGTGGATAGAGTAGCTAATAAGCATGAACTAACTGAAGTTAAGTTTAGTAGCTTGAGATATATTTTTTTGTTTTTGTAAGCGGTCAACAACGGTAACCCAGCGTCTCCTTCTGATTTTCACCACCGCGAAGAGAAAGACGACCTTATCAATCACTGTAAAAACTTTCCTCTTTTGGATGCACTTGTTTTTTTCAGCAGGATAATAAGGGCGATAAAGATCACCGTAAATTCACATTATCATCGTGCAGCTGAAGTCATTCTTAGTAGCGGAAACAAATTAGGCTAAATCACACTGCAACTTTCCAACACAACAACATTTAAGGAAAAGGTCTTGGGAAAAAATGATCACACAAAAACGGTCTCATACACAAGTGCTATGACGTTTGAGTACTCTTTCATCTGAAAAACAGAACAGAAGCAAGAAAAAAAATTATGTTACTGCACAGCTAGTTACAAACTCAATGCGCACTGATCACATCAACCAACGCATTATTTATTTTTCGGTTGTTTTGTAGATCCCTGGTTGGTTAGCTTTTCATTTGCAGCAAAAAGAGAGATTTCTAAAAATGTAAACCGAATCGAAATGAGAATGAACAAAGAAAAAATGTTAATTTTTGTATCCCTTTTTGTACATAAAGAATTAACGGGAGATGATGGGTAAAAAAATTTTACGGACTTTTTTAGAGAGAGATGAAAATACCTGTACGCGAACTTGCTCGTGCGAACCTTTAGGGGAAATGGTCTGTAAATGAAGAAGCCTAAAAGAAATTGTATTTATTTGGCAATGAAAAATGAGAACGCGAACAGCTTAAAAAATGATTTTCTTGGGGAGGTCTCTCTCAGGTTTTTTCCTTCAAAGTATAATTTTTGTGAGAAGTGGCACTAGCTTTACGGAAAGTTCTTTATTGTGTTCCGTGTTACAAGATCATTCAACATGCTATTCTTAATACGTGGTTCACATAGACTGTAAAACCGATGATGGGAGTTATTTTTTTTGTAGCCTGATTAAGGATTGTGACGTGTGGGAGTAGTAAAAACGAAAATCCCTAAAATAAAAGTCAGGTATTTTTAACTGTCTGCAAATGAGAGAAACACTTTCTGTGAGGAGCACGAAGCTTAAAGTGAGTTCTTCTTAAGTCTGGGTGTCCGAGCTTTTTTCGTTGTCAACATTTTTGGATGCGTTCTTTACCTACATATCATTCATCTTTCTCTAGTTTATTTAGGTCTGAGCTAAAATTAAGATGTTTTATGCCTCTTTGCTTCTTGCTGGTATGTACTATCATGTAGGCTATAAAAAATTGTAGTATTCACTTTCAATGTCTGTACTCTAAATTCCCTTTTCGTTATGTTCTATGCAACTTATTACTTCCCCTACCTCTCTCCGTAACTCTTTCTTAATGCTACAAACGAACATAGTGCATAAATAATCCTACATAAGTTTTAGGCTGGTATTCCTATATGCATTAATTTTTTTATATTTGTAATAATGTTCCTTGTTGCATGCTGCGTGCACAGTTTTCATAGAACACCTAATTTATCAAGTTTATCCATCCATGTCGCGATATAATTACCTACTACTATTATTTTGGATGAGCCAATACGTATTCCCTCGTCTCGTCACCATGATTCTACATGTCACCAAAATTCCGAATACAGAGCTCAGAGACAATGAAACGCGAATATGTAATCATCAGAGTACACGAAAATGGAGGATTCATTCCTGCGTGCACGCACATTCTAAAAATATCTGTTTGCTTGGTGCTCTTCTCTGTGAATATAATTATGCACTTGGCAACTTTTTAAATTTTGAACAGTAACGCATGAAATCTCACACATTCGTACAGGTAAGGCACAAAGATACAGATAAATGGATGTGCCTAGTAGAGCTCATGTCTCTAATTATCCTACAAAATTTTGATAGTATCACGAAATTCGAGGAACTAACCAACCAGGTCAACATCAACCAATTTTTTTTCAAAATACATTTTTTCCTTAAATAATAGTGTGGGCATATTCTTACCTATGCACGTGTATGATTTTTTAACAAAAATCTTTTTGTAAAAAATTCACCTTAACTTGACATTTACGACTTTTATGAGTACACAACAGTTACACTTCGTCCAAATAAGACAACTGTAACAAAAGGTAACTCAGCGGATTCACTGGCAAATTTGCATATGTAATTTCAGGTAGATCTGTTATGGTATATATTTCTATACTTGCACAAACACAGTCGTCATCAAATCGTCATGAGCGGAGTTAACGAGATTTCATTTTTTGGATGAATTTTTAGGCTCAAGCACGTCAATCCAATTCTTCAGAGGGGAAAAACGGCCAACAAAAGAAAATCACCTTCACACGCACACCATGCACATTAGCCCTATGAATCCAAACAGCTACTGACTACCTTTCTCAATCTTTCCTTGTAATAATATCGTATGATATGAGATGTGTTTGCAGATATGTCTGCTAGTATATTTTGCGCACTCCTCGTATCACTTTTCTGCAATAATACAGCACACAGGTAGGTAAATCATTCATTGCTAGCGATGCTAGAAAAAATGCAGAGCTACTTTTATTCCATTTTTTCACATTCACCATCAATATCCTATCACAATTGCACTACCACTGCAGTGCTCTCTTTTACTCTTTTCATTTGTCTGCTATAAATGCACAGTGCTGACAACAAAAATACAAATCTCTCTTTTTTAATGCAGCTAAAACATTAAAATGATCTAAAGTATATATCCCCTGTACTTTTTGCATATCTTAAATTACATATTCCGCACTTCTATATTGTTCCTACTTGCTAACTTCAATATGTGAAAAATGTGATTTTTTATTTATTTAAGGGTGATACTGCCTGTGCGAAGCAGAACCTGCTCTTGAATCTCCACTCCATTCTCAACAATGTACGTACGTTTTAGGGTGATACTAAAAAAGCAAGAAATGTGCTTGTTAGTGAATTTTCTGTACCTTCACACAGGTACATTGCAATTTACTCCGTGTATTAGTGTATTACACATTGTTGCGTTTTGGGTTGCATGTTGCAGTGATCCTAAACAAAGCAGTACGTCCCTACAATCAACTTTCTGTACATGGGAGAACGGGGAGGGATGAAAGGATGAAAAAAAAGTATAAAAGTCTATGAAAAAGTATATGAAATGAACAGACGTAAAAAAAGTTTATGTTCACTTGCTATTATACATCTGGTTCTTGTTCTCGTTGCCTCATGATAGTTACTGGGCTGGTTACAGTGAGCATATTGAAGTCGAGATCGAGAGGATCATGAAAATGAGTTTTTTCAATTTACCTGAAGGCACTTTTTAGACTGTTCTACTTGTCTCCCATTCATGATGCAAAAGGTGGATGTACCACAGCTTCAAAAACACGAGGGTTTTCCTCTGTAGGTACGGAGGATGTTTATGTTTATTATTTATTATTTACAGACTATCGCATCATCATCACTATCAGCTACAGCACCAGGCACGGAGGAGTGAAATTATTTTACTACGCGAAAGATGTTTCCTTCATCTTTGGTTACACCGATATTGATAGTTTTTTGTTGCTTTTTGTACGCACTTCTCTCATGCAGTCACCTCCACTATGCTTTCAGAGAAATTCGAATCTCATTTCGGTATACATATACATATGCAATGCGCTTATCGCTTCCTTCGTAAAAACGCAATAGAACAAGCGCACCAAATGACTTTTGCTCATTGTACGTAGAACGTATGTAGATTTGTAGGATAAGAGCTGGTTTGTTTCGAGGAAAGCGATGTGTTTTGTATGCAACCAACATCAAACAATCAATATACACATTAATTTTTAGGCCTGCAATCTTCTTCCTTTGCCAGTCCTCAATTTTTGACAACTACTATTTACCTGCTGACTTTCATTCTCAAGTCAAATTGTACAAATAACACATTCGAGCAGTGCTAATAGCATAACAGGAGACATTTTATGTAAGTAGAAAGGACAGTTGCAGTCAAGCATATGGGACATGGGTATAATGCTGTTGATTGATTACTTTTTAGGGATGCTTACATTATGGGTATAGTCAGAACGTTTTTTTTAGCAAGGCTGTGAGCTTTTATCAAAAGTTGTAATTGTAAACCTTTCTGTTTGTGGGGACAGTTCTCGGGCGCTTCTTGTATTTTGTTATCTTATCGCT
>JAHZND010002132.1:0-24678 GCA_027744115.1 Acrocyrtus sp. NNG-2020
AATCAAGTTGAGCCGATAGTGTTCATAATATTATGGCTGCCATACCTACAATATTTCCAAACAAACATTTCTCGCAGGATGCATAAAACTTAGAAATTCAGATTTCAACATATTTCCCAATTTTGTATTTTTTTTCTTTGGAACTTTTTATGCGCAAAATGGGATCTAGGCAAATAACAAAATTAACATTGTTGCAAATAGGATGCTACGAAAACATTTCCAGGTATGATTTTCTAATCAACCAATTGAAATTCAATTAGGATCAAAATAGGAATTTTGAATGTGGACTATTTTGAATTTTTCCAGGAACTCATTAACCTCGCTCTGAAACTCTCTCCTGCACACTCGCTCCAATTTGTAAGTGCACCAATTCAACAATTTTTCTTATTCTGTGCTCACTGAACTGATTCAATTCCAAATTGCAAACTTTTATGCTCGCACAAAGCTTACAGACAATTATGAAACTTGAACCGCAGTGATAAATGTGGCAGTAGCATTTCCGCATTTGATGTACTTGACTGTGTGACAACTCTTTGTCAAAGCCGAACTTGATGCGATAGCATACGGATACAGGAGCGCGGCACATGCATATTTTTTCCCTGCTTACTTTTTCCGCGAGGTGTTGAGCAAAATTCTGCCTCGTTGTTGTTATCTGAATTACCACAAGGATACTAAACGATATCAATTGCATACAATGAATAATGCATAGGAGTCTACATGGTAATTATGTACATACTATTATTATCGTCACAGGATTAACTAAAGTTTTTTTTTGCAAGAGGAAGAATTATTTTTTATAATATGCAGAAGAGCTACTTATACGGGTACCTAACTATTTATCTACCGACGGCGCACACTTATTCTCCCTGATATACTCGCTGTTTTCTCCTTTCCCATCATTCGGGAGAGCGAGAGAGTTTCCGGGTTTCTTACGAAAAGATTTTGCAACTCGGAGCTACTTTTTCTGATCAAATTTTCAGATAGACTTCATGCATAACAGTAGTTGGCAAAAAAATGCCAAAATATTGATCATTGATGTCACACTCTGAGTACTATTATGCAAATCAAAGCGAAGTGTGGATTGTCACTAAAAGCTCAGAGCGTGACAACTCAACGAATAGAGAGATTGTATGGAGTTAACATGATAAAGTAGCATTTTTCAGGTAAATTTGAATTAGTTTAATGGTGAGGAGTAAGGTTGTGAAATTATGAAGAAAAAAACTGAGCTGCATTTACGTTATTATTATGACGGCAGCTGTAATAAATTTTTAGTATTGCTAGAGAATCGTTGCAATCTTACATAGGTATTATAGCGATCGGTAAGGAATGGCGGAAAAAATAGAGTAACAAAAAGCTCCGTTTAGGTGGACCTTGAGCTACAACTGGGCTTGTAAACAAGGCCAAGACAGAATTCAGCATGAAATCATTCCTGGAAGTGATTACCCCACTTTTAGAATTTAAAATATCACATGTATGGAAAGCATACAGGAAAGTGTCTGTACCAAGAAATTTGAAGGCCACTCAACGTCCGGTAGTACTAACGTAAAATCAGGGCTACGTAGCGCGAAAAAAAAACAATCGCGAAAAAATAATTTTATTACTTAACTAAATTGCCAATTCCGGCGCCGTATACTTGAACGCCTGCTAGCTGTTTACAATATCGGAAGAGGCACACGGCCAATCAGTAGTAGCGGAGAGGGGGATCGAGCCCGTAACTGAATTAGGAAACGCAGAAAAATGAAACAGAAGGAGTTGTACTCGAGAAAGGGGAAAGGGGTGCACATCTTCTTCCCTGAATTTTGCAAAATCGAGTAACAAAGTAACAATTGTTGTTAAACAATAACAATTTGTATCAGCAGTTGTTCTGACAATGCTGTAAAAAGTGGAAAATATATTTGACTGCTGAAACGGAAATTACTTAAGATAGTTGCGTAAAATTTAGCATTTTTGGTGTGCTGATGAATGTGCTAATACTTTGATAAGAGTTATCCAAGAAATTTCGTAAAAAGTGAAGGTTGTCCTTCTAAAAGAGTGGCAAAATTTAAATGTCAATTGTAATATTTAATGCGCCAGATGGAAGAGTTGCACCAATAACTTTGAGAAAAATACGTAAGTCATATGAGTTAGTTTAGCAGTAATTGTTTTGTAATACCATTTGTTTTACATATGCCGACCATGGAGTCTGTCGCCGTGAAAGGTAATGATAGGCGGCATACTGACAAACTAGATTACTGGGGCACGACGAAAACGAAAGTGGTATCTTTCAGCAAATAATTTTTCAAGTTGAAGTAACTGATTTAAATTTTATTAGGGCAATTTTAAACATGAATTTGAAAGAGACTTGATAACTGCTCATACATAGGAAAGGAGGCAGCACTCATACTAGTTACACTGTGGCAAATTTGTAAACAAAATGAATTGCAAGTTTAAAATAAATTGAGCGTTTCAATGCTTGGCTAGCCCAATTTTCAAAAAGATTATTCATTGCATTGCTGCATACTTCCAGTAGAGTAGGAACAGTTATGGGAAATTGCTAATGTTAGTGCTACTCGCCACGCTGCAATTTTTTCCAAACACTGGCGCAATCCACTAAAGTAAGAAGGAATTTTTCGCTAGCGCTATCCGCTCCAGTTGGGATAAGTTCTTCGATAACTGCTATATCTAAGAATTAAAGCCTAGAGTGTTGCAGTAAATAAGTTTTACGTTAAAATAAAACTGTTTTTTGCTTAAATTAATAGTATTGCTATTTGTAAAAAATTCGTCAAAACTCGTGGTAATCCGTATTTTTGCCGAAATTTATCTCTAAAGCTAGCGTTAATCGCTAAATTTCAGAAAAACTTTGAGCTAGCGCTCGTGGGACTGCTAACTAACACGATATTTTTACGATTTCCCAAACTGAATAAGAATAAGTTATCCGCCAATAAGTTAAATTAACAATAGTGTTTTGCAGGGTTGCAACACTTGCAAAAATCAGGAGAACATAAAAGTACAACATTTGTACATACTTTTCTATTACCACTAAAGTAACTAAAAAAAACTATTACCACACAAATACATAAATGATTTTAGTTTGACTTGTACGTACTGAAAAGTACGTACAAGTCAAACTAAAATCATTTATGTATTTTTTAGTAAAGTGCTAAGAATAACCACCTGGTCGGTTTGTCACTTTTCACTTCATCATGTCTTACACTTCTTATCCGCTGGGTGACACCGTCCCACTACTTGAAATTGCAAAATATCCAAGTGAATTCTTGTCAAGCACAGGATGTACCCTGTCACCCCACATAAAGTGGGTAAAAGCGTGAAAAAGGGAAATAAAAACCCAAAATCCAAAGGTTCCTCCGTCAAGCAAACTGTACCAGATGAAAAGTGAGGTCGGAGGACACCGCTCGCAATATGACTGTTCCAATTTCAATTAAATGAGAAGGCAGACATGACAGCTTAAAAGGAGGAACGGGGGAACTTTCAACAGAGAATTAATCAGTCATCTCCAATTTGCATCTAGGAAAACGTAACTTTTTACCAGCTTTCCATTTCCTTCTCACGGAGTAGAAGTTCACCTCCAGAAGCTGGCAATAAGGGTTGTGGCTGGAGTACGTGCAAATAAATAAATTAGGTGATGGTGCCACATATAAAAAAAACGCGACACCTAAAAGCCTTTGTACTCTCGACTGAAATTGCACTGATTTTAAAATTCAAAAAAAATTCCTGAGCTGTTCTTTTCCAAGTAAACGCATTTCCTAGAGTAAAAAGTGGCAGCTTTTTTTTTAAAGGAGCGCAAGCTGTCGGTATAGCACTCAACAATGATAACGTAACTGTATATTTGGGCATAACAGCCATTACATCGCATTATGCATGAAGGGTACACTAAGTTATTATAGGAAAGCAGCACTTTTTGTACGTGCCCTTGAGCCGAGCCGTGTGCAAAGAAAAATCGTTTGAGTGTTTGTCAAGGAAACGTGCACACCTCGAACGAGAGACTGCAAAAATTACGCCTGAAGGCTGAGCGAAAAAAAAAGTTGCTAAAGTTTGCAGTACGCACGTACGTACACACTCACACACACATTTCGATAACTTTTGTGTACAGCTAACTACCCACGTTCCTCCATTCATTCATACCTCACCACAAACAATACTGCATACAATTCGCGCTATCTGCTCACTTGCTTAGCACATCTCACACTGAGCATTGTAGTATGTTCCGTAACCTGTCTCATTAAGGCAATTAAATAACACAAGTTCAAGTGCAAAAAGTATGCGCAACTCAGTCGGAACGTAACAGGGCACATGGACAAGGATCAATCAATTGCTTTTTGGATTAGTCATCTATGAAATCAGTTTTTTCAGTTGCTCCTATTTCTGTTACTAGAAATTGAGGGAGGGTATGTGGCTATTCCTTTTCCTCGACAGCTCAAAAATATTTTTGGTTGAGGTGCAGTTTTGACTGTCAGCCGTCAGATAAATCCGGTGCTCAAAATTGCTATGTTTACACCCGAAAATTATATGAACTCAGTCAGAGATGGTGATTAGTGATTTCGAACTGGTCGCTATTTGTTCATTACATGTATGAAAAGGCGCCGCTCCAGCTCAGTGCTGGAAAGTGCGCATTTTCATATTCAAGATTACTTTACAATCTTTTTCTGCGCAAAAATTGGTCCTACGAGCTGAGCTGAATGTCGAAGAGGAATGCATCATCAGCCGTGTAACTTCAACTACTAACGAGTTAATCACAAAGAGAACATTACAAGATTCCTTAAACAGTAAATGCAGGCTGTATAGCAAGTGATTTCCAACATGCAACTCCAAAAAACTTCCTTTTTTTTAAAAAAAGTAGCATTACCTGCGAAGCAGATGCAAAAACGACATCAGCCTTCACCTCCAAATTAATATTAAGTGTATTCAGCTAAACTGCATTGACATTGACTTGGAGAAAGGTAGCGACTGGGAATTACAAGAGTCTATCGATGTCAGCTATTTTGTGCTTACTGTGTGCCCTTTGTACTCCCAACCTTTGTATCCGTGTACCCAGACAATGCAAAGTTGAGTAGTGTGTTGTGGCATTTATTCACTTTTAGCTGCACGAACCTCAACCAAAACTGTACTTCTCCACCATCAGTATTATATTATTGTACTTTATTTTTTTTAGCTGCCAGCTCGAGCTCACTCCATTCTCCATCTCGGAGTCACAACTCATCATGTAAATGAGCTAAACAAAGACTATTTAATATTTTCTTTTTTAACCCTGGCTGGCTTTTTCAAGCCTTTCAGCAACTCCACAACAGTATAATTGCTTATGCATGGCTGCAATTACCACTGTTTGGCTTCCAACTCTACCAACGCAACTCCAACTCCATTTTTACGTTTACACGTCGCTCTCGAATCCCAATCAGAGAGGAACACAAAAAAATAGTCATCTCATCACGCTGAAAATATAAAATTATAATGGCGAAGACAACCAAGAGGAGGTTGAAAAAATGAGTGTTCCTATATCTCTGGTACAGCTTCTTTTGCATATCTCCTTCATCGCCTACACTACCACCACCACCAATTATTGCTTGTGAGGCAAGAATGAGCCACTCTTTTTTCATGGTCATTGTTGTATTCTTTTATTTTCGCAAGAGTGTCCTCCGCAGCGCTACAAGTTCAACAGTTAATAGGTAAATAAAGCGTATTAGTTGGGTAAATACGTACAACGGAATTGATTTGCATAGTGAGATACTTCGCAGCGTATACCTAGTAAGTTTATCGTCGAGTGCGATAATGGAGTTATGCGAGGGAATGCTTTTTTTGCACGCACCACTGCAAGTACTGCAACTATGCAGTTTGTCCTGTGCAAAAATAATAAATGAGCAGTCCGATGATGTGAGATGTTAACTTGTATATATTTTTTGAATCTGATCATCTTACACAGTTTTTTTTAAACCCTCATCATTATTTGCTGTCATGAATGAATGCGATTTATGAATTCGAAATGATAAGAAAAATTCATTTTTTTCTAGGTCGCTCATGTAAAAAGTGTGGAGAGGGATTTTGCATTATGCCATAGAACGTAATCACTATGCTGCATGGTGTGATCATATTTTTTGCAGTGGAGCTCCTCTGGTGTGGTTGGTGTTGGTGTTGTGTGCAGAAGAATAAAAAATAAAGGATGCCCTTCGTGTTCTTTCGAGGTAACAGATTGGGACACGAGAGGATTAATCATTTTACCTTCAAACTGTCACCAGACGTCATATTACGTGTCAATCATGTACTCACTCCTTCACCGTATCGCGGCATCTCCGTATCCTAAGTGAACATGCCCGTCGTTAGTGATGTGAGCTTAAAAAAAAATTGGCGTTTTACATCCAGCGTCAATTCCTTGGAAGTGGAGGGAAGTGCGACAATTCCACGTAATGGAAGTGGCCATGGCTCCCGGATATTTCACGTTTTGTGACGGATGTATGATTGAGAGATGAGGGGAGAGATGAAGAATTGTGTCGACAATTTAGTTAAGGGGGAAAACGCTTTTTCGCTTTCTCGACAAATAATTCATATCCTTCAGCAGAAGGATTTTGATCGATTTCCGTCTTTCCCACCAGTAATACACTGTGCTCAGCGAGATGCACGATTTTGAATAGAAAGATATCAATTCATATATGCTCCTTTTCATATTTTTATGATGGTTTGCATGAGGACCCTGAGCAAACTTTTTTTGAATTTCTCAAACAAAATTAGATGACGGAGGAAGGAACGCTGACGATGAGATTCATCTGTCAGTTTTTCTCCTCCTGTGCACTTAAGTGTCCCAAGGCTTTGGGAAATTTTATGCTGATATCATTCGTTATAAAAGGCATCATTACTCTGCAAACATGTGCCAGCGAAATCATCGCGCATCAACTGCCGAAAATTTAAATTGATAAAAAAAATCGCTTCCTAAGGGCACATCTGCTGTTAATGGCTAGATGCGGGCCTTAAAAAGAACCGTGCACATGCCAATTTTTTACACAATTTTCCTTAAATTCCTCAAAGCTTTAAATTTGCACTCACTACTAAATTTCCAGCGCATGCCCAAGGCCATAATCTCTTATAAGTGGGGGAAATCTAAAAATATTCAGAAATCCCTCGGTATTACGAGACAAAGCTGGGAATTAACTGGTTGCCTATCTAAATGAACTCTCAATCGCATTGGAAGTCAATTCAAAATAATGTTTTATTAGCTACCAGCCGCAAAGCTTATGCTTACGTGTAGATGCAAAATATGTTTGTGAAAAATATATACTTCCTTGATGCCACTTATTGAAATGAAAACATAGGAAGTGTTAGAGCACTTCTTCGTATTAGCTGGATTCACACCACCGGCATTACGAAATTACACGGTATCGTTCTCCTTTAATGGAAAAATTTGCAATCAGCTGCATTTCCTAAATAGTGTTGGTGTGGAAAGAATTGCTGGCATTGGCAATACCAAAAACCTCACTAATCAATCTTTTTGAGGGTAAAATACGCTCCTATTATTTTGCAATATGCAGCAGTTTCTTTGCATTCCGTGGGATTCTCTAATTAGGTCGTTGGGTAAAAAACAGTCCGCCAAAGCCGCCACTGTGACACTTACAGTTAGCAGATGTGACCATACTCATGGCCAATTATGCAATTTTTTTTTGCTGCAGAATTAACTATCCGCGGTGAATTCCGGTTTATTTTCAGGTGACAAACCGGAGCGTGAGCGTGTCACCAAGCCATTCCTCACCAGTCAATTGTGACAGCTCAGACCACCTTGAAGAAAAAATATATCTGAGTCTCTATCTAT
Organism: Acrocyrtus sp. NNG-2020; assembly: GCA_027744115.1. Lineage (NCBI taxonomy): Eukaryota > Metazoa > Arthropoda > Collembola > Entomobryomorpha > Entomobryidae > Acrocyrtus > Acrocyrtus sp. NNG-2020. The sequence continues at coordinate 7,790 of JAHZND010002132.1, forward strand.
AGTAATGAACTCCTATTTACACGCACAGCTCTTATAGATTCGTCCACCAATCAACCCTTCTGCCCACACAGTGACAGGTAAAAATCCACAACAATTTTTTTTTCTCAACAAAGCTACAATCCTCCCCGCCCACCGAAGATGCAGCCTGAACTGATTACGATTACTGCTCCACATTTGGCTGGACTTTCCGCAGTTTTCGTTCTAGCAAAACATATTTTTATTACTATTACTAATGCACTCCTCACATAGTTCCACCAGTTGGTCCTGGTCATACCCATTTTTTTTAAAAAAAAGAAAATGTTTTCATCAAACTAAAAATCCTGACGCAACTCAAGTATAATATTACTTTTGCACAGTTTTTGTGGTCCACAGTCCACAAATGTCGTCATCTTCAATGAAAATGTTTTCATCAAACTAAAAATCCTGACGCAACTCAAGTATAATATTACTTTTGCACAGTTTTTGTGGTCCACAGTCCACAAATGTCGTCATCTTCATGTAAACAGCTCACTTTCCATAAAAATTCCTCTTTTTTTGTCCTTGTCTGTAGCCGAACACAGAGCACATCAGAGAAAAAAATATATTTATCTCTCCTCTCCTCTTTGTAAAGGAATGGAATGTACCGTTTTTCTTTTTAAAAAAATAATTTATTGGAAGAGCGCAAAAATATATTCTCTCGATCCCATTAGAGAGCTGCATTTTTCTTGGACTTCACCATCTTCCTACTTGTTTGCTGTGTAGCTGGTGAGAAGAAAACATGCAAATGCAGCTCTTCTCTGTACTCCCTAATACCTAGCTATGCTGATTTAGCAATGCTCAAGGTCATCATCCCTTATTTTCATGCACTGTTAAGTTAGCTCATTGATACAGCCTAGCCCTAATATAGTCATGCAAAACGTTATGGTCACAACCTTGCCTCATCTTACCTTAATCACTATCATGATCAATTATGGGCAAGGTAAAATGTTTCTTTTATATATCTCCCTCACTAATTTACTTTTTCTTAAAGGTAAGGAAGATTCCTGAGAGCCTTTCTCATACACACTCCAAAATGTTGCAAAAATGTTTGCTCCAAAAAACAGACAATGCACCGTGCACACATTGGAATCTACTATATCTACTTCTCTGGGAATTCTCCATTTTAAAGGAATATATATGAAAGGGGACTCAAAAACGTTTTTTACTTTTGCACACAAAAAGATTGCACCTAACAGCTAACCTTCTCATGATTTTTTTTTCACAAAAAAAACTACTCTAACGGTAAACTATTGATTCTGGATAAAGAGCGAAAAAAAAATTATAATTTTGTAGCTAGGTATAAACGTGTACAAGTACTTTATGGAGATTATAGTTATTTACTTTTTTTTATTTAGTAAAAATGATATCTCGCTGGTATTGTTGTTCCCGCAGCAAAAAAAAACAGATAATAATGTGGTGATGTATGTATATATATACCCTGCCTGATTATATGGGTTGCGAAGAGAGAGGGAGAATAGTATAAAAAAAAATAAGTTGTGCAGAAAAGGCTTCCTGGTTCCCTTCAGTCGTTCACGCAGTTCATACATGAGTCATGAGCATGACACGTTGCTCACTCAACTGCACTGTCTTTTTATATAATAAAAAAATAAGTTGTGCAGAAAAGGCTTCCTGGTTCCCTTCAGTCGTTCACGCAGTTCATACATGAGTCATGAGCATGACACGTTGCTCACTCAACTGCACTGTCTTTTTATATGAATAAAATGCAATGGAGCGATCAGGAAATGTACAAAGCTTTATGAGAGAGGTTCTTCGAACATGTTTGCTGGAATCAATCATCATGGCAGCAGCACGGCTGCGAAAGGAGAATGAAAACATTTTTGTACAGTTAGGTAGATCGTTACACTGCGGAATGGACATGAATCGCTGTTAAAAGCGGCTTACGCAGAATATAAAAAAATTATATATGCCAAAGAGTGGACGTCGAGGAGTGTATTCCACTCTCAGCGTTTTTATTATTATTATTATTATTTTCGATCTTTCTTGTAGAGCTAATTGAATGTTGTGCTGACGGTGACGCTGACTTTGGCTCTGGCTGATATCAAAAATCCAAAGTTTTATCGATTTCTCAAGGTCGACGGTATTGATGCGGATGATGATGGTTTTCAGTTAAAGATGACCACGGACAACTCCATAATGAAAAGAAACCGTTTGCAGAAGTTATTACTCCTTCCTCCTTCAGCGTCACAAGGAGTTGGATGAGAGCAGAGAAAAAAATGATAAGCTCTTATCTGCCAGATGTATGGAGGACCATAGCCTTCATTTTTTTAGCAGACACTCCATTTTATTATTATTATTATTATTTACACTGCTCTCAGGTTGAGGCCGCAGCTATAGTGTGATGGAGAATAACGGTTATTCCAACGAGGTTTTTTTTGTAATTGGAGATTTACAAAATGCAATTATTTTTTGTCATATTACGTGACTAACATCCAGCACCAGTTTTACTGGCAATTATATTTTTTTCAGTAGGAGGAATTACTATTAATACTAATACAGCCAACATTTGTTTAATAATGGGGCAATGAAGTTTAGTAGCGGTATTGGCAGTTGTAGGTGAGGGTTATGACACAGTAACCCTCACCTACTCTTTATCCACCAGCCAGAGCCAAAATGAAATCTGCGAGAGTAACAGTTTTACATCTCTCACAGCTTATAGCGCCATTTCATTGTGCGTGTGGTCTTCTCTGTTCGCAACGTCACTCCAAAAAATATCCCTTTTGTGTTGTCCCATCATCACCATAATTCCCCTTTTTTTGCTTTGCGTGTCAAATCCTGATTCGTAATCTGCTCCGACACTCGACATCATTCCAAAATATAAAATGTGCAGTTTGCAACTTGATAGCTGCTCCTCTTATTTTTTTAATGGACGAGACAATAAAAATTGTCTGCTTTTATGCTATTAGGCATGCACAAACGAGCCATTTAGTGAACAGTACCAAGTAGGAAATTCCAGCCACTTTGAAATCTGAGGAGGCTTTCCCGCTCATATTCAATTAAAGTGTCTTGTTATTGGTGATGCGAGGAATGTAAAAAAACGCATAATTATGTCATCTGCCCGTAATCACCCTGTTGGAAATGTGTCGTTTCAGTTAGTGCGGTGTGGAACAGCCATTAAAAAAAGTTTTTTACTGCTGGTTACATTCACAGGGACTAAGAGGCACATCTGCTACTCATAATAAAAATACTTGCCCTAATTTCTTTCACTGATATTTTACCGTTTCCTCCCTCTGCAGATGAGGAGAGTGCAACTGACTTTTTTGAAAAAATGTTTGTTCGAATGCAATGTCAATATAACTTGCTTGCCGGTGCACAGGTAAAAAAATGTTCTGGTATGAACCTGCCCAGCATTTTCTTGAGCGTGCGTAGTCTAGCCTGATCTCTCGAAAACGAAATCATGTCAACTACTCATGTATTTCCGGATGTATCGCCAAATGATGACACATTTTTTTGTGTGAAATTGCAGGTGTCTGTACATTTCTGTCCTTGCATAATGAGCACAGGTTATCTATTTAAAAAATTGCTTTAGCTAAAGTGCAAAGCTACAAGCAGCTTTCTGATTATTACAACCGGGAGACGCTTTAAGATTGCGTAAATAGCAGGATGAAAGTGAGAAAACAGGATTTTCAAATGCGCGCGCTATGGCGGCACACTCAACTACCTAAACTATCATTTATGATCTACTTGCCTCCGTCCTTCCTTTTAATTTGGGTTTAAGGGACAGGGTTAAATCATACAGCGTGCTTGCATAATACAAGTGAGCTGAAGAGTGCAGCAAACTATTCCTAGATTTTTTTTTGAATAAGAAGTCAACAGTGTAGCGTGTGAGGGTAGCCCACAACCAAATAATTTTAGGGCTGAAAATGCTCATCCACGCCATAAAATTTTTTACGCCATTTTTTTAAAAATATATATATTTACTCTCCTTCACTATTCCTTATCATAGATCTAATCTGACACAGGATTTTGCTCCTGCTCCAGAGCAAAAAAAATCTCATTCCAAAAGGGACCAGGAAAAGAGTCCACTTCCGGATCTCTTAGGAACGGCACGTATGAGCGGTTATTATTAGTACGACCCCTTCGTTACGGACGCTATTGATTATTCCCTCTCTGAAAGGGGCTCTCATTAGCTCCACCTCCATCTCATCCACTCTTCTCCTAATCAGAATGAGTTACCAGAATTGAATTAGAGTTTCTGGACGGAATGAATGAGCTGTGCACAATTGCGCACCACTACTCCACTCTCGTTTCATCTTGAGTAATCCCATTTAATCTTAATATTATCTACTTCACCACATTAAATAATTTTTTTTTACCTTTGTGCCTCCAACTCAATCTACTCAAAATTGGTTTCTTCTTAGGAAGAAGGAATCTCAGCTCGCATTAGTGCAGTGCCTCCACACTCTTGTGCCCCTACAGTACACACTATATACCAAGCTAGAGATCATTATGCCAATTGCATATCTCGTAAGTGAACAGCATAAAAGTTGTGCAGCAGGCACTGTAGTAACGATGAGTGAGAGAGAAACTACAACAATCAACTGAAAAAGGCTATCGACCTCATCTCACTCAAAAACATTTTGGACTCTCGTCTCTCTCTCTCTCTCTCTCTTCTCTGCTATCTATTTTTTTTCGTAATAGAACAGCCATGTACGCAAAAAAAAACTTTGAAAGAGCCAACTTCCACCATCACATTGTTCACAATGTTTGCAATATCTTCTTCCACGTTACAATACAAATTTTTTTTTTCTACTGCCGGTTTGTATCTTTTTAATTTAGTTTTTTTTAAAAAAATATATCCTTCGCCATAATGAATGTAGAGGAGTGCAGGTGGATATATATGCTCCACTATAAAAACATTTTTCCCACATTTCTTGCTGTTACTGCCACACTTTAAGTGCTCAACGTCATCTTCATAATATGAAGAAAAAAAAAGATTCACTCTTACTTTTTTTCCCTCCCTTCAGAGGCACTCTGCAAAAAAAATACAGAGAATGTGACAATATACGAACAACCAACCTGAGTCAGTTGGTGGAGGAAGGAACATTTATTTTTTTAAAAGAAAGTGTACCAGTACCCATGCATTTTTAAGATACACTACAGGAATTTATTTTTTTGAGAGGAAGATGCACTTTGCTTGCAATTCGACACTATACAGCTTTGTTTTTGTTTACGACAGGAAAAAAAAATTATATATATTCAGGGAGGATAGGGACTAACTCTGAGGAAAGCGATGTGACTCGATGATAATGATGATGATGTTTCCGTACCTGCAGTATTTTTTAATCGTGAGTGTGCTTGCCTACTTGCAATTTTTTCTGAGGCCATAAAACAAGTAAAAATTGATTTCTTTTGGTCGTAACAATACAATTTATTAAATATTTTGAGGATTTTATTGCCCTGCTAATAGTAAAAGTGTATAGGTCTCCCCTTTTCTCTCAGTGGTGAGCGTTTTCATGCTAATCTCCGCATTTAATAAAATTGCGCATCTTAGGACAAACGGAGGAGGAGCGAATGTTGAAAATTGGAATTAAACTGTACCAAAATAATATTTTTTGTATGACTTTTAAATGCCGACAAAATTTATGAATTTACTGTATAGTAAAAAAAATATATTTTTGGAGATAAATTTAATTCCGGTAATTTAAAATAATTTTTTTCCGTGGTGGAAGGAGAACAGCATTTAAAATATAAGAAAATGTTTTTTTTGTTTGTGCTCTGGTCAGCACTAAAAAAGAATTTGTTGCATTATACATGCAAATTATATGTTATGCAGTTCTCTGCTTTTGGAGAGTTCATTACCCTCAAGGATCCTCTGGTTTGTCGTGAAGAGAAAAAAAAAGTACTCACATATATATGCAAGTTGTGTTCCCTTCTTCCTTGATCGTCCTGTCTTCCCTTCCTCTCTACCTTCCTGCTCTAGTGAAGAGAAAAAAGGGATCCCCAAAAAAATATTTCAAACTGCTTAAAGTGGGTGATAAGACAATATTTATTTGTGGTGCTGACGATATGGCATTTTTTCCACGGCGAAGTAGAATTTTTTTTACATTAAAAATATTTTCAAAGCACAAACTTTATTGAAGGTGCAGAAAAAAGTCAAAGAAGTAGAGTTCATGAATGGGATGAGCAAAGAGCCAAAAAAATATATATATTCAAACCATCATCCGTTACCACCGCCACCACCATCCGGTTATGCATAAAATATTTAAAAGGGGACTTTTTTGATCTAAGGTTTTTGACCCAAAATTGGGTTATATGACTTTGAATAAACACCAGTAAACAGTAATCGTGTAAGGAGTTCGGCTTAGAACAATGCAAAGTCACTCAGAAAGCTAACATCCACGAATAAATAGTATTTGGTGAAGGGGACAAGGAGAACTCGCTCGTGAAGATTGGCAAAAGATGTGCTTTTTTATCAGCAATATATTTGCACTCATCTTATTACGTAGGGTGAGGAAGGAAACAATTTTTTTATATTTTTTCTTGAGGATCCTCGTTCAAAAACAAGAGAACATGAAACAGGCAAGCATGTGTAAATTTTTCTGCGTGTAAACTTACTAAAAAGCTAGCACTTCCTTCCTTCCACCTCTATTTTCGGTTCGGACAAGATAGAATTTAGCAAGTTTTATGCAAGCCATTGCTCACTCATTTAAACTAATCGTAAAGCTGCACATTTCAAAATTTGCGGCCAATTGCATTTATTTTGTATATCACTTACAATACTTCAATAAAAAGCATAAATCCTTTGGTGAACCTTCTTCGGATACAAATTTTAAGCTCAAATTCCTGGGCATTAGCACTCAACTCATTACATTAAAAACGATTTCCCTCGAAAGACATAAAGTAGGGCAGTGCCTGAATTGAAAATCGGCTAAATAGTGTTATTACACTAATGTCACTTTGGTAATGACTACTTTAATTAACAGCGGCTTAGCAGCTTCATAAGCTGGCTTTTCATGCTCATCATCGCTCACAGCTTATAAATGCTTCCACTCTTTCCGTCAGCAGCCACAACCGCATTATATAACTCGAATATGTGCCTAAATCTTCCTACAAAAAAAAGGAATTGCTTACCAGCAAGACTCGCCTCTTAATTAATGCAAGCCCTCCCAACTTTAATAGCATATATCCCTCTTTACTTTTTTTTTCATACATAAATTTACTTTTAAAAATTTTTTATTTTGTTTGAGAAATCTTTTCCCACTGCCTCTTATAAAATCACAGACTCACCTAACCAGACATTGTTTTTACTGTGGTCACGCTAAAAAAAGTTGGAGGGAAGCCGTTGTATACGAAGCTATATCGCTCTACAAAAAAAATCACAATCTGGTTCAGTCCGAGTATCCCTCAAATACTTTCCCCATGAAGTGCAGGCACATTAAGAAATGGCAAAATGGTAGTAGTAGTAGTAGTAGTAATAGTGGTACTGGTGGTTTTAAGGGCTCTCCCCTTGTTAAATCATAGAAAAAGAGATGCATTTGTACAGATATATAATTTTTTTTCGACAAAAACGACTTTTAGTTTCATTGACCCCAGAAGTGATGACTGAGCACTGTGGATTATACTATGATTATTGTTATTACATTACTGCATTGACGACGTCGGTTACCACCACCACACACACTTACTCCAATGCTATAATAATAATAATGTAATGCATGCAGAATGAAAAAAAAAATCTTTTTTTTCTCTCAAGTTGCTTGGTTGGTTTCCTTTAAGAATGCTGCGTTGTGGTAGTGGTAACGTCGGTAAGGGAACGGTGTTGAATAGGCTCTCTTTTTAAAAAGAATAATAAAAGTTGAAAGAGAAGACAGATAAACAAGCACACTTTGCTACTATAAAGCGCAGCCGTTTTTCCTTCTAATTTTGTTATAGGTATGCACTATGCAGAGCTACAAGAAGATAAAAAAAATGATAGGAATGCCAGCAAATACATCTATCAAATTTGAGCTTCTAAAATATATATTTTTTTTTACAAAAATACATTCTGCAAAGCAAATCAATAATGTTTTGAGTGCTCTGATTTATAAAATATATATATTTAAAGTTTTAACTTTTTTGACTAACAATAAGTCAGTGGCAGACAAGCTTAAAAAACGAGTGTAAAATGAGGATACGCTTTTTTCCTCTTTTTCTTACAAATTTGTATGTGATAGAGTGATAAGCCACTATAATTGTTTTATCACTACAATGGTACAACACCACAGTAAAATAAATGGCAAAGTCTATTTAATCTAGTAGTACGCAGTGTAAAAAAATGCTGTGCTGTAACTGCACAATACTCATTTTTAGAAATGATCATTTAAAAAAGCACTAAAATTTGGTACTCTAATAGCACTTTAGCTTACTATGGAAAAGTAATAATAATGATGTTGCGCCAGTAAGCGATCCCCATTTTGCGACTTTATTTCTGCTGTGAAGGGCTTTACACTTGTAAACACTCATTAAAACTGAAGGGCTAGTATAAAATAAATGGAAAGTATAAATCCATTTTTTTATCATCCCTCATCTATCCCTTGACTAAAAGCATCCCTTAAAATGAGAGTGGAAATAAAGAGAGAAAAAATGTCAGCGCAAAGTTCTTTTTTTTTAAAAAAAAAATGGCATTACATTGTAAGAAACAAACATATTATAATCTAATTTGGCATAGTGCCTGTTTTTCCTCTTCCCCATTTTCATAGCAGCTACTGTCATTCCTCCTTTTTAAGAGGGGGTATGATTGGGACGGTGGCTTGTTTGGGAAAAAAAATGTCAGCGCAAAGTTCTTTTTTTTTAAAAAAAAATGGCATTACATTGTAAGAAACAAACATATTATAATCTAATTTGGCATAGTGCCTGTTTTTCCTCTTCCCCATTTTCATAGCAGCGCTACTGTCATTCCTCCTTTTTAAGAGGGGGTATGATTGGGACGGTGGCTTGTTTGGGTAACTGCTCTAAAGGAGAAGGTATAAACTAGTAGCTAGTTAGTTGTTAGCAGATAAAATTTTTTTTTTGTAGTGAGGAGAGCCAAAAAAAGTAGAAAAAATTGAAATAAAAGTGTGATGAGTGAAGTAACTAAAAACATGAAACCCTGCACCGGCTGTGAGTAACTACGGCTATCAAAAAGTGAGCAGAGTTGTCAAAGGTGTAGTATGTCATATTGGGTTGTATTGAATTGGGAGTTGAAATGAGGCAGTGGTTTCTTCCCTGTGAGATCATGCCAGATAGAGAGAGGTGGTTTGGTTATGATGGTAGTGTGCGGTGCTAAAATAAAAGTGAAACTTTAGAGGAGGATGATGATGATGACGCCGATCGAATTCACTAGTTACGAGCGCAGCTCCCTAAATTTAGTTATAAAATGAATGGCTTTCCGCACTTCCCCAAGTATCAATTGTCTGATGAGCAGAGCTTTCATCGTAGTGAGCTTATTCTCTTTCACTTGAGACTTCGAGAAGAGGGTGAAGTGAAGGTAAAATAAATGCCAAAATTTATATATTTTTTCTTCTTGTCGGAATCGGAAGTTCCACTAAAAACCAGAGTGGAAGAGAGAGAGAGAGAGAGAGAGAGAGAGAGAGAGAGAGAGAGAAGCAAAAGTGGAATTACAAAAAAATAACTATTTTGGTTAGGTCATACAAAGTCATATCTGATTAGACATTAAAAGCGTTATCCATTTTACAAGGTAGCAGCTTGCTGAGAGGTACTTGCAAAAGTAAAGTCATAGTTCCTTACAAACTTACATAATAATAAGTACTACGCTGAAGAATATTATGTACCCATTTTTTTGTACACTTTTCTCTATAATTTTCTAACCAAACAGTATATTTTTGCATAGAGTTGGCTACTGCACTTGTGTGTAGCTGTGCAAAAAAAATAATAAACTGCATAATAGGGGAGAGGTACACACGTATCAAAAAATTAATGTAGTATCAGCTCAGACTTTATTTCAAGTTTTTTTTATTTCATTCTTTCTACCTGGCAGAGCACGTTTTTCTGTTGTTGCTACCTTAAAGTATGAATAGTTTAAAGTGATATTATAAATTTGAAAAGGAGCCTGAGCACTAAAGCCGAGTCTTGAAAAACGAGATACAGCGAAGCAAAGATATATCCCCTATGAACCTTTTTTTGTATGATTCCTCCCCTTCTTTACATTTAAATCTCAGAGGAATCAGCTGTTGACTGGCTGACTTTAACAAGTACAAAGAACGTTGTATATTTTCCTGAGTCGCTTGTAAGACTCCTCTGGGAGTTCAACTCTTGAATGCGTCTCTGATCATCATCACCTTGTAATTATTGTTATGTAACAATGCAGCTATGCTTTTACTTTTTTTGTGAGGCTCGTCTTAACCTCAAAAATGGACTGGTAGGAAAGGGTATTGACTTGCACTGCTATTACATAAAGGAGTAGAATAAATTTTATGCTCGCTTCGTTTTTTTAACTAGCCTCCTCCTCATTTTTCTCGGTAATAATGGATCCTACTGCGAACGAAATTGAAGTTGACACTTTTTTACCAGGGCGGGTAATTTCGTTTATTTTGTTGATTACCGTAAAAAGGGGAGAAAATTCAGTGGGTTGAGCTCTCCTCATTAAATAGATTACCCGGAGGAAATAAAATTTTGGTAAATTTTGTGCAATTTAGGAACCTTTCTCCACTTCCCTTTTCGTAATTGATTTGATCAGGTTTCCAATTCTTCCTGCTTCCGAATGAGCTTCGACCTATTTTCAACTGAGATGGGGCAATTTGAGCCACACTCACAAAAGCGGAACTCCCTAGCTCCCTTCTACCTAATAATATGTCCCTTGCCAACCTCTAGCTGATGATGCCGTAGAAAAACGAAAGCTGTATTAGTCAGCCCACTCGGAGTAGCAATTCAAAGAAAGAGTTTTAGCAAGGAGCAGCAGCATATCACTTCAAAGCAGAGATTGGAGATCAAACATTCTATTCAATCACGGTTTCTCTGCATCTAAAGAATTATACTGACAGTTTGCGATTTTTTTTGATGATAGGAAACCATTGAAGGATTTTGAAATGTCTGCAATTGCATTACAGCATATAAAAATTTCGGGGAAATGTGAAAGTTGTACAGAGAGAGGAAAAAAATAATGGGCTATAGAAAATTCCCTTTTTTACATTTTTTTTCTAGAAAATTCTATACCTTAAAAAATTTGATAAAGGAGTAGCCTAGTTGTACAGAGAGAGAGGAGGAAAAAATAATGGGCTATAGAAAATTCCCTTTTTTACATTTTTTTTCTAGAAAATTCTATACCTTAAAAAATTTGATAAAAGAGTAGCCTACTTCTGGATTGTGTGTGCCACATTGGAAGTAATGTGTTTAGTGTCTAAGCACGTTTCCGGAGACTCGGTGAAGGAACCAATTAAAAAAAAAGTTCGTTTTCAGTCTGAGCGCCCCTCCAATTTAGAGTGGATAGGGATTTCACATCTCACAGCGCCAGCTCCTAATAACCCAGCTCATCAGTGCAATCCCAAGCTGACTGCTAATTCCATAACGAGTATAATCCCAAATTCCTATGTGGCACTCTCTATCGCGCTTGTTTTAATTTCAAGGAAAATTACCTTAGTTGGAGTGGATCCTTCACCTTAGGACGTCTGTTCAATTACCTGACAATGCTGTCGAGAGTGAGTTGGGAACACAAGGTTGAGGTCACACTCCACTCTGAATGCATTACTCAGGCTGAAGAGAGTGATGGTAGAGCAATGAGCATTGTCAGGAACAAATAGGAATACATTGTGCGAGAATAGGCATCCAACAAAAGCACGTAGAGAAAGAGAGAGGTAGTCTCACCACGCATATTACAATTTTGACCTTAACTTCCACCGTCTATCGATATCAATATTAGTCGTCGCGGCAGAATACAGTTATACAGTTACTCTCTATTAAAAACTTCATTAGCTGAATGTGTCTTGAGAAAGTGTGTTTTTCTAAATGGCTACGAGCGCGCTTTTAATGCCGTCATCTCTTCCACGCTCTAAAGTGCCTTACGTCTTTTATGCAGCCTCCAAAAACAAAAATACTACTTATATATCGTCATCCCTTTACGATGAACCTTTTCGTTTACTCTCTCATTTCCCAATTCTCTATTTTTTCTCTTCTTCTTCTTCTTACTGTGAAACACTCCTTTATTATGATGCTTGACCGGTTGACCTTCCCTTGTCTAAGAGCGCGCACTAAAGAAAAAAATATGCTTCTATACTATTTATGCACCTTACAGGCTCAAAAATTCCCCAAACACTAATTCTCAAAAGGAAACAAATATCAAAATTTTCAACCCAAAAAATATTTACTATAGGGCCCTCCGCACTTGACAGTTCAATTCATCATCATTGACTAAATATTACATTTTACTTTGGCAGAAATGCCCGTGTGCAGTAAGTAGCACTATCTTTAAAAGAGCATTTTTTATTTCATTTGCAATCAATCCACCATTTTTTTGGAGGCTGTCCTCCATCTAGACAGCCCAGCAGAGAATAGAAAAGGGTTATAAGCCTTTTTAATTTAAACTGATGATCCATAACAGCCAGCCCATTTACAATATGCTGAGGCAAATTTACTCCAAAAAGAATTCTCCGCTTCCATTTAACATTCGCAAAAGTACATTCTCCTCTTCACAACAAACTTGCCATTTTTATCCAAGTGAAGATGCTTGAAAAAAAAATATTTATTTTTTTGCCATCACCAGAAAATATACAAGTCATGGTCACGGTATAATATATTCTTGCATCGAGTTAAAAACTAGGAAGTAAAATATTGATCATCATGTTCCTCATCTCTCACATCACCATCATTATTATCTCATTTGAAATATCCTTTCAAGCCGTTTTTTTTTCATTCCTTATCCGCATCAACAATATTTGTAGCAGGAGCATTCTTCCACATCTCAAAAATGAAGTGGATGCATGTTTGGAGAATTCGCAAAACACAATAAACAATGTTCAAGAACTATCTCGCAGATTGGGATGAGCTCGCGGAAAAAAAATTGTAGAGATAAAAGCGAAATGCTAATTTGGCACATTTACTGAAGAAAACTGGAATATACATTAGTTGCCATATGCAAATAATTTGCAACTGCGCTATATTATTTTATAACGGTGCTGCTGCACTGGTCAATACATAAATTTTTGTATTTTATGGGCAGGTTTCCACAAAAAAATAAAGGAGGGAATATAGCGATATTTTGGAGGATTCCCGTAGTGGGAAAAATTGGAATGAATGGGAGAGTAAACATTGAACAGTGAGGAGAGTGGAGTGGGGAGATAAGAGATCAAGAAAAGACTAAAAAAACGTTCTCTCTCTTCTTTCAAGGAAGGTTGCTTCAATGACCTTCCGATGAAGCTAGTTACCTTGATTTGGTAAAGCTGAAATGCAAAGAGAGGAGTGCGCAGCAGCTGCCTTATATTGGCACGCTGTAAAAAAAGACAATCTGATTCTGATATAGATTTTTTTGCGAAGGGGCAGTATATGAAATTGTCCGTGCTCATGCCCAATTAGCGCAGCGAAAAGTGTCGTTTTTCCTCACTGCTCACTTTGACAGTGTAATTTTCCATGAAGATCAGCTATTATTAAATAGGGGAAATTTTCGATGGAAAAAAATGTGTAAAAAATGTATACATTGTGTGGGTGTGGGACGAGTCTTATCAGTTTGAAACTGCTGCACTAATACTGAAAAGGAAGGCTTTGGACTAGGAAGATGATTCTTTTTTTTGGGATGATGGGCTCAGCACGCATCTTCAGCACGAATGTGTGTAGGTACGAAAATCAGCTTAGCGTATTTTTTTGCATCCTTATATATTCAGTGTAGGTAATTAGTTTGCACAGAACAAAGTGTACCTTATATTAAAAATGTATATTTTTTAATGGTAAAAACTCGGTAGAGGTCAGTCATTCAAAGAAAATCTTTTTTTTTGTTCAGATTCAATGCTGCTCATACTTTGTAACTTTCAGAGAGAAATTGTTTCTTAGTAGAAAAGGGGATTTTTTTTTTCATTTGCTAACTCCTCAGATTTCATAGCGTCACAGTGTGTGGCACTCCATGCGAATTGTGAGTTTAGTGTGTTAAAGCATGTATTGTGAGTCAAGTGCATGGGATGCAGTATTGTCAATTAGTTATCTCGAATTGCGCACAGTTACGACTAACTGGCATAAAATTTCGTGTTTCAACTCTCTGAAAGAGTCTTCTGTGTGAGGAGCACAGCCTCAGGAAATTTGTTTTCAAACAGGATAATTTTTATTTTCTGCTCTGAAGCAAATTGAATTTGGATGAATAGGCTATCTGTGAAAATTGAGAATTGGCATCTTCAATGCTACACAGCTCTCTCGCTAAGGTTGAATTTTTAGCTAACTTAATTAATTGATGCACATACTCGTCAACTTTAAATATTTTATATATAGTAAAGAAAACGCTCACAGCTCAATTTCAGTGCCAGGTAACTGACTACCACGGAATTTTTTTTTGCAGAGAGTCTTTCAATTTTTATGCTTTTTCTATCATGCCTATACAATCTCAATTTTTAATGTAGCATTGACTGGCGACGCTCCTGCGCCTTTTCTGCATATGCCAATAACTTTAGAATTTTTTTTTTTAAATATATGCGTGCACCTATAATTCGTGAGCACTCTTTTTTTGTAATTGGATTACAGGTTTGTTACTTTTCACAACTTTTCAGGACATTTACTTTGAGTGATGTGCCCCACAGGAGGAGCAGGAGAATGCAAAACCCACGCAAAATGCTTCCATATAGAAGCTCTAGGAAGTGAAGCTCTATTCTTGTACGAAAACGGATCGTATTATGACATTTGTTTGGTGTAATTGAGAGTGAGTTTGAATTTCACCATTAGAGACCTTTCTCATTTTCTAATTTAGCAGTAGATTTTTAGCAGCAGAGTCAGAGCTCCACTTGAAAGAGTGTCATGTACAATAACGTATTCCTATTCAGCCGACTGAAAACAAGCGCTCGTTCTCAGTGAATAGGTGAAATGGCCATGAAAGAGGAAATGAAACGACCTTCAGCTGCATACCCACGTACACATCTCGCTACATCAACCAACCAACCACTCACCAACCACCAAACACCGTATCTCTGTTTACGTACACACACTCTCAGCTCTCAGCTTTTTTTGAGCTGCGATATAAAATGCCACACTAAAAAGTAACAAGTGGAGTTAATGAGTCCCTCTCCACACTGGATTTCTGAGAGCATCTGCAGCCACGCAATATAAAAAAAATGCTACTTGCGCTATCACACCGATTTACTCCAAATTGACCTCAAGTTCAAAGAGAAATCCATGGGGAAGTAGTCCATTTCACTATTTTGCCCATTTTCAAAGCAAAATCCGAAGCAGCTATATAGCTCCCGTTTGCCAATACTACTGCGGCAGTAAACGTTTCGTGCAACCAAGCAAAATTTATTTTTTTGCTACTGCACACAAATATGCAACCTGTTAAACGAATGCGTGATGCGCCTGCTGTAAAGCACTTTTAAAAAAATATAAAATGTATAGCCCTCTGCCCAGTGCAGCTCGTCACCTGCTCGGCGTGCACAGATTATGCAGAACTTTCACATATTCATGCAATTACGCACGGCATAATATAACTGTGCAGAAAGTAAAAACTGCACTCAATTGCTAACTCGACTTTTTAGCGTGTTCCTTCCACGATGGTAATTAGCGGGGAGGCGTTATGTCGTTTTCAAATTTTGCAAAGCGAGGCCGCATACCTGTAGGTGGAAGTGGAAGTCTTTTTATTTAAACAATTTTTTTAGAGAAACATTTTTGTACGCTGTTATTTAGCCCGAGAGTATGCGATAATACGAGTTTGTACGTGACTTAACATTAAAAATAATAATAATAGCTCTTACAAATGATACCGTAATTGGTGGTGCTATACTATACCCCACATATTTTTGGGCAATCAGCGAAATTAATAGCCATTTTTCTTCTTCCTATTATTGCCGCACAGGGGAACTGCATGCGCTTTATTAATCTCATTTACTATGGCGCTATCATTGTTACGTGGCTGAAGAAAAGGTGCACAATTTTTTTATGCTCTCCTCCTCCTCCTCCTCCTTTGTTTGACTTTCATTAGAGCAATTGACAATTTCAATGTCAAGTTGTCAACTTTGTTATGTTCTGCGTAGCTTTACGAGCGTTCCTGCTTGGCGAAATTGCTCTGCGCTAATAAATAATAATAAAAAAAGGAGGGAGGCGAAGAGGTCAAAAAGATGGATGGAGTGAATGTGCAAGCTCGCTTCCCAAACAACTCCATACGACGTACCCTTCAGGTAATGTGATACTCTTTTATAGCCAGGTAGACATAGTCTGCATAGCTGTTTGGAGCCGTTAGTAGAATTTAATGAAGCACACTACTACTATTACTATCATCATTACGATCATTCAAGTTCAATGTTATGGGCTGTAGGAGAAGGATGTACAAAAAAATAATAACAATTTTACTTCTTTGGAGAGCTTCGTTTATTCAAGGGCATCAGACTAGCTGAAAACGTGATTTGACTTTGGATGAAAAAAAAATCACGAAAATGGAGAAAAAAATTGTGTATTTTTTTTCTCTCTCTCTTTACCAGCTCTTGTCAAAAATTTACAACAGAGAAGAACTGTTGCGCATTACACCCTGCTCATATATATATAAATTCTGGAGGGAACTGAATGGAAATAATTTTACGCTCTTTCGCAACACAGTTGCAGATAACTGTTTAACTGTACCAGTGCAACAGTGGCAGATTGCAGCTAATTATATTCTAGAGGACCTTGTGCTTGGAATTGTGTTATTTTTTCGCAACGCACTATACTATCCACTCGACTCTCATAGTCAGCTCAACAGAGAAAAGGGAGCGCTACAATTT
>JAHZND010002133.1:0-13856 GCA_027744115.1 Acrocyrtus sp. NNG-2020
CCACGAAAAATGTGAATTTCATGTGCAAAGAGCGAGAAGCGAAAAAAAAGTATAAAAATTTTCTTATCAAAATTCATATTTACCCCATAAAAATAAATTAGGATGGGCACTATTAACTTGAAATGAGAATTTGTCATTTTTGGAGTATCACAGAAAAGTATCAACTTTCTTTCCCAACAAAAACACCAAAACATGTGTTTTTTATGTTGGTATTACTCGAAGCTTATAAAAAAATCCAATTTTTTGTTCCTCTCAAGCTAGTCTAAAAAAGAGTTGAGAGTTGAGCCCTACATCAAAAGGAGTAACAAGACATTCCACCTTCGCAGTAATAACTTTATTGGATGACTTCATAGCGCAATCCCTTGTTTGAAGCGGATAGGGTATAAAGCCACGCTACAAAGTACTGAGATTTTCAATAAGATAAAAAGGGAGCATATTGTTAGGCTGTCTCATTGTTTATAAATTGATTGTGACAGACAGGTGCAATGCTCAGAGAACGCACTACCAAAGAAAACAAATTAAAGTCAGTCCATTACTTTTTACAAGCAGAGAGGCTTTTATGGCAAAATGCTGGGACTGAAAGACAATTTTTATTAGCTTCTCAGATAGTGTCATTAGTGTCACACTCTCCTTTCAATCCACATCCACCTTCACAGCCACTCACACACGCTCCGTTTTCTTACTGTAAGAAGAGAGCTCTCCGAGCTTTACGGCAAGAGGCTATGATATTCCGATTTGGAAATCTCATTGTTGTAAAGGGCAATATAGGTAAAGTAGGGATAAAGAGTGATATGGCTTAGGTATGTGAGGTAAAATTTTCTATTTAGAGCTGCTAGCTGCTCCTCTTTATTATTTCTTTCTTCCACTTTACTGCTACCCGTGAGAACTGTGTTAACGATTTCCGGTGAAAACGAAGCACAGTCAATTTAGAAATTTTTGCGTTTACTCCCACCCACAATAAACTGCATTTAAATTGTTGCAAATGCGAGGGAGTTTTTGTAACTCGTAAATAATAGCAAATATAAATATAATAATGCAAGTGCTGAAAGAAGAATGGAGGAGGAGTTGGATGAATTATTAAAATCTAAAATAGACATTGGAGGAAGGGATGATGGGGTAGTCAGAGTACAGCTATTTCTAGATTCTAGGCTTAATATTTTTAGATGGCGACATCCAAAAACAATTTCATTCATTATAATGCAATGAATTGGGCGTGCTGAGATATTAAAAGGGAGGAATTTATTGCGAGGATATTTGCATTTGGTATACAGAAAGTTTTATGCTATGCTTTTGATTTTGCAGACGGTGACGGAAGTTGTTTTGTAAGAGGAGGCTACCGCAGAAGCAGCACCAAGTACGCCGACCGAGTTTCCAGATCCGATGCGGAGGAGGACGATGACCAGGATGACCCCCTTGCAGATGATCATCCTAATTTTGTGTAAGCGCCGGGTTACGCACCCTCCCCAACTAGAATAACTTACTTCTGTCGCATTTGAATTTTGAACAAGAATCTATCCAGAGATGAGATGCAAAAGTAAAAACAGTTTCATGTTCTTGCCCGAAATAAATTTTTGATAATGTCGTGCGGGGTACTATCTGCCTTGGCTATAGGATACATTTAATGAGTTTCACAGCGGGAGGAGGTGACATGTCGCATCATCGTGTAATCCCGCATTCACTGACGTTTTAATGGAAGCGTCAAAAGACACTAAATGCGCTTACTAAAGCCCATGTTGAACTTCATCCTCGTGACACTTCTACAGCTTTGCAAAAACTTTTGAAAGCTTCCTCTTGTAAATAGGTATAGTTTATGTATTGCATAAAAACTCAGAGGCCCTTAAAAGTGCAAAACGGATGTACCTATACTGTTCACTGATACTCCTCCAAAAAGACGTGGCTCGGGAGGTGTAAGCGGCTTAACGTCCGGATTTTTGCAGTTGAGACTGTGTTCCATACACAACCCGAAAACTGGGCGATTTGGAGCCTCCCAGACGGCAGTTTCCCGTAGAGAGAAGGAAAATTCCTCGAAGCAAAATATTTACAAGTGAAAGATAAGAACGGTGCTTGATAAAGCGGTGAAAGTGTAACGAATTCTGAAAAATCAGCTAAAAATAGAAGTTTTTTCAAAGGGAAGATATGAAAATGCAGATTTCGTCTTTGATGTCATAATAAAAAAAAGGGATGTGGCTGTGGCTTTCCACCGTTTGTGATCCGTGGCAAGCCAAGACTCCATCTGGAATTCAGATGAATAATGATTCTGCTCATATAACCCGAAAACTCCCTCTCGTAATAACCCACTTACGCTCTCCCTTTCAAATGCATCAATCTCCGCGACAGGCAGAAAAATGTCGTCTTTCAGTCTTTCTTCTTGTGGTGTCCATAGCAGGTTAACACAAGAAAAAGGGAAACTGTCTTTTATGAATCAAACCATCCTACAAAACTACAAAGCTGGAAAAGCAACTTTTTTTAGCTTCTACAATCTCGCCAACTTTCTGCGGAGATTCTCCACAAAACAAAAAGCGGATTTTTGGTAGTTGACTTGCAAAAAATGAAAGCAATAGCAAGTCCTCTTGTCAAACTTGTGTAATTGTGTAGCGAGGCGTATGCCGTCATTCAAAATCAAGAAGGCAGCGACTACTCATTCACGCACAGATACTCTTTCAAATTTTTGAGGGCGTCCTTCAAAATATGACTCATTTCTAGCCCTGAATGAAAATGAAAAAAAAATTGCAGATATGTTCCTTCCCTGCTTTTTTTGCTACTGATTGGCTACGCAGAAACTGACATTCCATTTGAAAAGTTATTACGTTCCAGTTGGCAGTTGCATCATTCGGTAATCTTAAACCGCTAATAATAAAATACGGTTACATATTTTTCATTAGATAGGAGATAGAAAGAGCGGGAAAAAGTTATGTTTCGAGTGCTCATATAACAGCCCTTAAAATTTTGATTTCACAATTCCCGAAAGTGAAATGAAAGAAAGCCTGTTTCCGAGACAGTTGGAGACAAAAGAAAAAAAGTGATGTATTACATCACATGACATTGTAATAGACAAAAGAAAGTTTTTTGAAAAGTTAAACAAAATGCAAAACGCGTGTAGGTACTAGCCACTCTTTTTATTATAAGTGCTGGTGAAAAAGGTGGAGTGTAACATGAAAAGCAAATTTGTTCACGTGGATGATGATGATGCCAGCATAAAAACAAGTGGAAGAGAAAATCCATATAGCTCTCGCTATATATCTCGTTCTAATCCTACA
Source organism: Acrocyrtus sp. NNG-2020 (assembly GCA_027744115.1). Lineage (NCBI taxonomy): Eukaryota > Metazoa > Arthropoda > Collembola > Entomobryomorpha > Entomobryidae > Acrocyrtus > Acrocyrtus sp. NNG-2020. The sequence continues at coordinate 3,258 of JAHZND010002133.1, forward strand.
AAGAAATTTTTCACTTTCACCACATCAACGCAAAAAAAATTGTAACTTTTTCCTTTCCTTTTTCCCTTCTTAAAAAAGGATGCTCGGTCTTGCTTATCTGCACTCTGGCTATGCACTCGCGACTCTCTTTTTTTCACAAGAATGTAAGGGAGAGGGAGACAGAGTAAAAACTAATTTAATTTACTTTTCACCACGTCGTCATTACCTTTCGCTACCACATCACACCGCGCACTCTTTTAATGGATGGCTTTGTTCGAGGTTTGCGATATAATGCGGGGTGGCGCACACAAAATGAATGTTGTGGTGGAGCCCGACTTGTTTTAAAATTACTTTAGACTGTGCTTCTCTCTCTCTCCCGAAAAATAAAACGCGTCACAGCCCAGGCTACACTTTTCATTATTTTTTCAGATGATTTTTCAGACTACCTAATGATAAGTGAATCCCTCTGTTTTCCCAGCTAATGAACATTTGATACCTATTTAGCAAGGGAAAATGCATTTTCCGTAGAATTTGAGTTTGGGGATGCTGAAAATGAAACATGATATGAGGACAGAGATTAGAGATGGAATAACATCTTGTTATGACTTTATGAAAATAAAGTCGGATTATATTTTACGTGCTACCTGGTACGGTTGGCTGGTTTATTAGGGGGCTCACATTTTGCAGTTAGTTCCCCATTTATTACATCAATCCAGGTTAGCGGTGAAATGGAAAGGGGTTTTGGGTATCCCAACAGGCAGGGAATTCAACATTTATGAGCCCTGAAATGAAATGATGGTCGGATTATTTATTCTATTGTGTTGGTGCATCTTTTCTCCCTGGATGGTTTCGAGAAGGGACTGTAATTTCCCGTGAATTGTGCCTTGTGTAGCAAAGAAGTTAATGGGAAACATATTCCCCGCTCAATTTTATTTTGCAGACGAAAGGAGGAACGATGGGGGTGTGGAAACAAGCATCACTGCTAGCAAGAGGTCATCAAAATTGAAGCGGCGGAAGGCCTACTATAAGGAAAAGAAAGAGGTAAGGGAAAGTAAAATAAATGGAGAGCATTATTTTTTGCAACCTTGGGACTAAAAAAACGATAATGTAGCTTTATATTAATAAATAATAGTAATGGCGGTTTACATTATTTAACCTTTTTTATTTTGTTTATTCGCCGGAAAACAAACAGGGGCGGTCTCGGAGCTTGACGCAGATTGATAGCTTGGACCCTACCATTTTGACAGGTGGCAAATTAGATATGGAATCGAAGTCTGGGCCAATAAGCTGTTCCAGTGAGCAGGTACTCCTCCTCACTCCCCCGCCAGATGCCCGCGTCTCCCAGAGGACTAACCTGGTAGGGTCTCAGGTATAAAATGAACTCATAAATTTCAGACATCTTCCCACCAACCCGGCAAGTGTGGGAATTTCTGATTGTGTGCGTGCTTTCACTCTCTAATTTTTGTGTTTTGCAGAGAGGCAAAACCAGATTCTTTAGCTCTTCCACGGAAGAGCCCGCGATGTCAAGTGCAGCCACGATGTGTGAAGGAACAGACTCATTAAGCGCCCCCACCACCAATTTGCACTCGACGCAGGGCTCGTCAGACCCCAATCTTAATATATCCTCATCCGCGGCGACTGCAGCTGCAAAGAAACGCTCCCTCCTTTCACTCTCCTCCCCGAGAAATCAGCAGCAGCCGCCCAGACAATCAAGAGCCCCCTCTGGATTCATCTCCCACGAAGGATCGCTCAAGCTGAAGAATACGAAGCATAACCGTTGGAGTAGTCTGTTCTCCCCCACTATCAAAGATAACTCCAAGATGGACCTCCTTTCCCACTACTTGGAGCAATACGAGCAGTACGGAATTCCTAGGCCTAGCATACTTCCCTGTGATAGCGATGAAATGGAAAGTAGGTCTACCACAGCTCCATTGTTGGTCTGCCAAAAACATGCTCCACTCATTTTTAATACTTCTTTCCCACTTTCTATAAATAGCGATCAACACTGTGGAGGAGGACTGGAGACTAATTGTGAGCAATTGGAACGATTTAAGTTACCGAAGTAAACAGCAGCAGTCGGCAATTTGGGAACTTGTCGAATCCGAGGCAGTTTACATAAGGACTCTTGAACTTCTTATTGATGTAAACTTAATTACCTACTACAAATAAGATTATAATTTGGTCAGGCCAGTTATTTTTTTATAATGTGCATTTTGCAATTAACTTATTACTTGCAGCTCTTTCTGGCCTGTCTCTACAACCTTCAAGCAGCAAATATCTTGAACGATATCGACCGTGATAGAATTTTTAGCAATATTTGTGATGTGTATAAATCAAACAAAGTATTTTGGCTTGATTGTATGCTGCCTATGGTACAAAAAGCCCGTGATTCAAAACAACCCTTTCAACCATCTGAGCTTCATAGTGGATTTACCCAAGTTAGACTCCAAAAAACATCCCATTTAAATAAAATTACACTCGAACTCAAGTAAAAAATTAACGTTTTTTTCTTCAAATTAAACTTTGCAGTTTAGTATTACCTGCCTACCATACATTCAGTATTGTCTGGATCAATCAACCGCACAAGACTACTGTCGCAGAATGGATCAAATCAATCCCTTATTCAAGGGCTACCTCGCGGTAACGATTTTTTCTCATAATGAAATGGCACTTGTTTAACAGTCCCATTACTTTTCATCCACAAACCTTTCTCGAAAAATCTAGAAATCTTGCACTCGCAGACTACTAATGAATGATTAAGAGGGTGCTGGTGCGGGAGGGAAAAAACTAATTGAGATTCATAGTGCTTGAGCACACCCTTTTAATTATGCATGAATTTCGTTCATCCTCTTGTACGTGACTCCTTTTTATGGACTTTTTGCCGACTTGGAGGACCGACAATGCCTCGAGGAGATGGTGAGTTTCCTCCAAAAAAAGCTATTTTCGTAGTTTCCCACCTTCATCAATACGACTTAGCACGTAGTGAAAATTTCACAATAAAGGATTTTCCTTTTTTGCCTCTTTTTACTTGAAGAGTGATTTGCATACTCAAAATGCATTTTGCATAATGGCAGCTTCATCAGAAAAAATGGGCTAGAGGAAAGGATTCGAATAGATTTTTTTCGGGTGCGGGACATTTAAAAAAAATCTGTTTTTTACCTTTTCATTTTCTACAGATTTTGAGCGTTGAGAGATTCGTCAAAAGTGTGAATGGAGCGTTGAGAAGTCAGCAGGAGTCGGAAAGGCTGCATGGAATTATGGACCGCATCGAAAAACTACGAAGTTGTGGTACGATTAAAAAAGAGTGAAAACGGAATTTATTGGGTTTTCCAGGTTTTTCCAGCTCCCAGCTAAAATCAAGTCTATTTTAGTGGTGGCTGCAAATGGCAGCGGTTTATTTTACGGTTGTGGCTTTTGGATTTTCTTTGCAGGAAACGAGAGATGACGAGCTGGAGTCTGTAATCAAGTCCCATTCAAAGCTGAATTTATTCGCACCTATGCCCGGTTGTGGAAGCGCCAAGAGGTGGCTCATCTTCGACAGTGATATGCGACTACGAGATTCTTTCAGTTCAAAAGTGAGTGCTTTATACAAAGGATTAATGGGCTATCTGCTTTTAATGAGGAAAAACTTGGCTCAACCCTTTTCTCCTCTGCTGTTTGCTCAAAGTTTTTGGTGTGAGGAGAGCAAACAAAAAAAATATATGTTGTGCTTATCAACCTATCGCTGTCGGGAATAGGTTGACATTTTTAATATTCCTTCATGATGAGTGATGATGAGTTTTTTGCATATACACAAAAAACGTATCGAGTATTCGAGAGTCAAGTGGTGAAAGCTGGAGTTTCGTAATAAATATTTTATTTTGGGGTTTCTCTTCCTTTTCTTCGCAGATCGATGTTCATTGCTTCCTCTTCACGGATATGCTCCTTATCTGCAAGTCAACTACCCGCAAAGGAGAAAAGCTAAAAGTGATTCGTCAACCGTACGTGGTTGACCGCATCCTCACCCGAGAATTTGTGAAGGACTCCTGTGCTTTCGGCCTAGTGTACTTGAATGAGTTTGGAACCGCGGACGCTGCCTTGTCTCTTCATGGACATGAATCAAAGCTAGTCAAGCTCTGGCTGGAGAATATCAGGAACGCGAGAAGACTCTACTTGACAGCTAAAGCAAAGGCAAATGTAAACATTTGTGTAGATTTTATTTCTGTTTTTAAAGTGAGCCTTTTATTTGCCAGCCGTTATCCTTTCGGAGCTCTGACTCTTTTATAGTACTTGGCAAAAAAAGAACAAACTTAAGTATTAAGCATACAATCAGAAAATGGGAGACTCTCATGAGAACTTCCTCCTCCACCTCCTCCTCCTCTGTTAAAAGCAGTCTTTTATGTTTTTGGTGACAGATTAAGTACTTTCAGAATGACTCAAGAAAACATGCGAATTTATTTAGATTCTCTTTATTAAAAAAACTCGTATATAACTGTCAGAGCATTTCGGTTTTAGTTGAAAAGAGCCACAGAGAAGGAGGGAAATGGAGAAAAGAGTGGATAAATGGAATAACGTGATTTTGGATTTTTTTGTGTTTAGGCCAACTTTGATTTCCAGCTTACAGAAGTGGAGNAACTGTCAGAGCATTTCGGTTTTAGTTGAAAAGAGCCACAGAGAAGGAGGGAAATGGAGAAAAGAGTGGATAAATGGAATAACGTGATTTTGGATTTTTTTGTGTTTAGGCCAACTTTGATTTCCAGCTTACAGAAGTGGAGGTAGACGACTTCTCAACGCAAGAGCCAGCCCTGGAGATAGACGAGGATGAGAACTCGGGCATGATTTATTTGCACTCTCAGAGTCCACGAGAAGTGTCTAGTAGAGTTAGCCAGCTATCGAGCCTTCTTCACTCACACAGGTTTGCATCCTATAATTATGCGCCTTCATTAGAATGCCTCCAAAATAGTGGGTCGCTCCACTGCCTCGTATATTTCCCCGCAAAAATTGATATTATTGCTGTCAGAGATCATATCGAAATGGGGAAAGGGCTTAGTAGTAGTACACATTACTATTCGCCGAAACTTATCGTACGATATTTACCTTTGGCTTTTTTTGCGTTGATGATAAATAATAGCGGATCAATCGAGATGAATGATTCCAGCCGGGCTATTAGTTTCGAGCAGGAGCTGAGAGGATCCAGTCTCAGCTCTGATGATGGAAACAGTAACGAGCAGGCAGCAGCTGCTGCCGGCGGAAACACGGGGAGCTCTACGGTGGCGAGGTCGCTGAGTGTTGAGACTGGGAATTTACGCCCTTCATCTCCTCGTACAGAAAGGTATTTGAGTGAAAAGGGAAAACCTCCAAAAATATGTTGTCTGCTTCCAGAATTGCTCATTAGTCCAAAATGATAGGATTAAACAAGAGCTTAATTGTGAATTACTCTATCCACCAAAAATAGACGGGAAATTACGTGGAAATGTTTTTGGTGATGGGATACTATTAATGTGTAGTATGGCGTAGTTAGCTGCAAAAATAAATGTTCCACATGGGAGGGAGCTCTCCTCGAAGAAGAGAATAGTTCTTATCTGCTTGGTGGAGGGAGAATTCCATAAAAGTGGATGGCTCATTTGAGCGTCCACTTACTAAAAGCTGTAAATAATCTATGTTCTGCTATTGCCGTTCTTTTCGGGTTTTCCAGGCGATCTTTTCTCTCCACATCTCCTACACCCAATACGCTTTCAGTACAGATTCCCGTTTGTGGGTATTCGGGACAATCTTTGCCTAATCTTACGTCGGCCTATGAAGCTTCTACTTCTTCTCACTCTCACTCGCTAACCGTACCTAAGTCTCTTAGCCCAAATAACCGGTAAACACGGTCGCTTTCTGTACATTACTTTCCGAGTTGGGAAATGCTTCTCATTTTTTTAAAGATAACTTTTTAAAGCTCTGCTTTCTCCGTACCCCACAGGGGTGTTTCGTATCCTCCTCCATCACCCAGAAGTCTGAGGCGCACTAAGGCTCTCTTGCAGTCTGCCAAACCGCCCCTCCAGAAATCGAAGAATGTGCCCAACTCGGAGTGCAAAAGTCCAGAGAAAGTGTCCAGCCTTGTGACCAGTATTAGTGTTGACAGGTGTGGAACTCCTGAGCCCACTACAATCGGTAAGAGTGAGAAATGGAGGCACATGTGTGCTTTCACTTGATATGCGTGCTAGCCATTTAGCTCCATTTACCATCCTGACAGAAGTAAATTGAAAGTAATATTTCTTGTCACGTGTGCTCTCTCCAAGCAGACATTATACCTCCAACGAAGGATGCCTCTGCGAAGCCCCAGAACTGTACAATTGATATAACTCCCCCGAGCAAAGACGTCTCACCGGTCGCCCCACATCCTGCGGGAAGCTCTTTCCTGCAAAGGCCAGTAAGCCCCATTGCAGTTTGCAAGAAGGAGCACGCTAGTCCAGTAGATCCTCCGGGGAATCAGTCATCGTCAGCTGCTTCATCCTTTGTCCACCAGTCAAACAGGAGTAGAGGACCAAGTCCGGATCGAGAGAGCGTTGTGGGGGCTTCCGCTTTCAACCCACCCACAGTTGTCACTGGACCCCCTGCTGGGATCGCGAGACGTCTTGCGAGAAGTGATCGTCTGGATACTAAACGGTACTACACTGCCGGAGTCATAGAGGATATTAAGGTAAAGCCTTCTCCAAATGGGGATATCAACTACGACAATGCCTTCCCATTTGTAACAAACGCCAACATGCGAAATTTCCTCTCGTTTTACATCATTCCGCCATAACTTACTTTTACAGAGAGAAAATAGCTCCGACAAGGACTCCAGCATACACAAGAGACACTCCTGGAACTATGGACCACAAACCCAGCAAGCTCAAGGAGGTCACCCACATCATCAGTTAGCCACCGACTCGGCTGTCTTACGGAATCGCCACTTCTTTAGGTATTGTATTAGCCTGAGAGCAAATAGCTACGGCACTTTAACAATATAAAATATCACTTTTAACAAACTGCTAACAGTGCACATAACTCACATCTCACCACTGCTTTATTACAGCAACAGCAGCGGCGATGTAGTGTTTATGCATGACTAACAATTTACTAAAACATGAGAACTGCGCTAAATGACTATTTTATTATTTTGTTTTGATTAGAGCTCAATAGCCAAAAAATCGTTTTATTTTTTTCATTTCATTTTAGTTGCGAAAGCATGACCAGTATTCGTAGTTCATCAGGTGTATCCTCGACTAGCTCCATTTTGCATTGTATTAGTGATTTGGAAACGCACGACATTCCCGAAGAGCATTCCAGTATAGCCACTTCATCAAATCCAAGTTGTCCGGAAAGCCCTCGTCTACACCATCCCGATGTCCTCATTGCTGTTAGTGAGCCGGATGGGGATGACGATGAGGAGAGCGATGGGGACGAGCACCATTCCGTTTTGTATCGTGGAGGAAGTGACAGTAAAGATAGTTTCGCGTCTGACAAGGTGCTCTGGGAGAGAGGGGCGACAGGTAAAGATAACCTGGCTTTTGATGGGGATTTTGGAAGAGATAGCGAGCATAAAGCGAGCGGATCTGGAGTGGACCCACAAGCAAGGGGATCACACTTTGGGCGAAAGCACTACCTCTCCAGAGATCAAGTTATTGGGCCTCAGCACAGCAGCTCATCCGATTCCGGGTCAACCGATGATCCCGCAGGTCATGAGTCTTTCCTGCATAGAAGTGGGGGAAGAGGAGCAGAGCGCCCAAGAACTAATAACATTCTCGATTTTATTCTTACTGATGCATCGATGGAAGCATCGTAAGTGGCACAAAAATTTCTTACATAATAAAATCATTCCGCGCCCGAAATAAAAGCTCGTTTTTAATAAATTTTTCACTTATCTACAGGGAAGTATGATGGTTAAGGGACACCGTTCGCCCGGCTGTGAATAACAAATGCGTGATTTCCTAGCATAGTCAACTTCCCCTAGGTCAACTTTCGCTTTCAATGATGAGGACACTAGATCACTGCCTGGAATGCTTATTTTTCTCCATAATTTTAACCAACCCAAACCATCTCCACACGAAGTGGAGCAATGCTAGTGAAAATATTTTAGCTTAAGAGTCCCCAACAGAGTTTCAATTTACATTAGAAATAGAAATAATAATTTTTACCTTACACCACTGTCATTTTAACCGCCCTGTTGTAAAAAGAAGTAACTTCCAGAAGAGTCGCAACAAAGTAAAAAATGAATGTATCTAGTTATAAAGTATATTTTAGAGTGAAGTAGAGACTTACCTGTAATTTTTTTCATAACTGTTCGTAAGCTGTAACCCTTAATAATTTTAATGTACGTAAATTCATTCAATTTTAATTATAAATTAAATAGTGTTGACTTTTTCCAAATGTATATAAAATATCGTAAAGATATGCCTCTAGTTTGTAAAAGACAGAGAGATCGTATACTCGTCTCATTGATAAAAAGATGTATTTACCTTGTATAGACAGGAAAAAATTACTAGTTAATCCATATTAATCATGTAACAGTTTATAGCGAGTAACAAATCGTAATATGCCATAATGAAGAAATGGTTTATTCAGGGGACAAAAACTCTTTAAAAAAGATTTAACTTTTGAGCTACAGTACCTAGAGCAAGGTCGTAAAATGTACTTTGTAAAGATACGGTACACTTTTTCCAAGCATTCCTTTTATAGAAGCGAAATAGAAGCGATATGACTACCTTCAAAAATACAATAAAAAGAAGCAGACCAATTTACCACTTGTCTCAGTGTCCACTTAATTATTTCATATCTCACCTATAAAAATCATTTTTCATACGTATCCATACCAGTCGGAGGGAAACTGCATCTGCCTGCGTCTAACGAAAGCTGACGCTACTGCCGCGCATCGAGCCGATCAGTTACTATCTGCGCTTTCCCCTTCTCAACTTTCTCCGTGATACGCTTGGCGGCAGTTAGATAAGCCGCCGTGCTGGTTTGGCTGGACAGAACGTGCTTTTTAATTTGTATATGCTGACGAAGCACAGAAACCGGGGCGACTTCGTGCAAGTAGGCACTGCTCCACTTCCCCTTTCACTATCATCAGTAATAACGAAACACTTATTTTTTTATCAACTGATCAAAATCACGCAACATTAAGCCATAAAATGAAGCCCGCAACCTGATTTTGCTGCTACTGTTGTTGGAGTAAAAAGGGATGAAGTGAGCGGGAGTGAAGGGAGTAGTAAAAGCGGCGAGGGAATGGAACACGTCTTGTGAGAGGAAGAAATACGAGCGTGACGATGAGCCTCTCGCGAGCAGAACACAAAACGTGTGAAAGTAGAAAAGATAAGAGATCAGCCTTGCATTTTACTACTTTTCAAGTGCATTAGAGGAATCCATGCATGCTCATTAGCGGGCGTTGGACGGGGGTGCAGAGTACACAAAAAGCTGAAAATACATTTCTCAGCCGTGACATGATAAAACAATTTTTTACTAATTTAAATCCAATGTGATTAATGCCGTGCGGAGTAATGCCGGGAGTAGTATTATAGCGTTTCTAATTTTAAACTATAATGATCCGATTTACAGGCAGAGCTCACTCTGGATATACATCACCCGTCCAATATTGAAATCGACAGAGGAAAAGGCACGACACCAACCAGAAAGCTATAATTTGTGTAGAGCACAGGAAAAAACATATTTTAGGCATTATGAAGGTTAATGGCAACTTTTTTTATTTTATTTTGCGATATTTAGTCACTAGTCACTACGCTCACTTCTGATGTTATAAGCTGGCTGGGCTACTACTGGTTGCTGCTCTTGCTCGTGGATTAAGTACATAAAACGCGATGGATTTTTTATGTACTCCACTCAGATACGCATCTTTGGCGTTCCGCGCTCTCCTTCTCCTCAAATAAAAATAGTTCCTTGTCTGGAATAAAAAAAATAAATTGTCTTCGTGTGCTCCTTTCAATCGAGTACGTGTCTGCAATTCTCCTGACTGAGAACTCATCATATTTTTTTACTCTCTCGTAGGTAATCATTAGTGCGACGCACTGAAAATAAACCTGAAACCATATTTTTGCAGAAAAAGAGAAAAAAATAAAATTTATAAGGTATTAAAGTCACATGTAATACTATTCGCGAGCCCATTTTTTTATGCTCTACCTCAGCTCATATCTTACGTCTCCCTCTTCTCCTCTCGTCCTCGTCCTTCACTCCATAATTTTTTTTGGGAGAACTTTATCCTAAAAGATTACATGCGAGAAGCACTTTAACGTAGAGGAATCCTTATAAACGCTTTTGCCGCTACTAATAGACTTTCTGACATGTAAATATTCTCTCTCATTCCTACTCTCCATAAGCCCCTGGGACAAATGACTCCATTTTCAATCTTATTCACTCTCAGACAGCGCGGCCCTAGCTCGATTAGTCAGCACATTAGTGGAACTAGCGTGGAAAGCCGAGCCTTAAAAAAAGTGATGCAAATTTGATAAAACCTTACGCAAATTCCTTTACTCAGCAGCCCCACACAAAAAAATTCCAGAGTCTTCTCCTTTCTCACAAATATCCTTTTGCCATATTGTCCTTCCCATTTCAAACTCTTTTTTTTGTTTGGCTGACCGTCCACTGCTCACGGCTTGTGCC
>JAHZND010002134.1:0-12879 GCA_027744115.1 Acrocyrtus sp. NNG-2020
CTAATCTGGAAAGTCATATGAGACGAGCCCACATCAGAATTGAGAAGGCCCTGCTGGAAATTGAGTTTGTGAAAAGGACTGACAATCAGGAGTACTATTCGGATTGGCTATGCGTTATTTGCAACTGCACACTAAAGAGTTCTGAAGATGTTATCATTCACTACCTTATGGAACATCAAGAAACAGTTGATAAGCTGAAGGGAGAAATGGATATCACAGTGTCAGTTATAACCAATCCTCAACTTTGCCCGCATCACTGTGAAAACACTTTTAGAACTGGACAGTTGCTACGAGAGCATGTGGAGACAGCTCACGTTGAGCATTGTTGGAAGTGTCCAGAGTGTGATAAACTCATGATAAGTCCAGCAGACATGCAGGAGCATTTTATGGTTGAGCATGATGAGCCGGATAGGATTTCAGAGTGGAAAAAAAGAAAAGAGGAGGAAGAGAATGATAAGCTTAATCAGAAACAGAACGGAGATGCTGAGATGGCTCCAAGTTACAAGTGTGCCATTCCCGGCTGCGATAAAGCTTTTCCTGTCAAACGATATCTGACTGATCACATACGAAGAGTGCATAATAAGCCAAAGAAAACTAAACCTGAAGGACGTAGGGGACGACCTCCTCGACCGAAAACTACTAATCCAGATATTGACTCTACCAAAAAGCATAAAGGAAAACGGAAATTACCCACAGACGTGAAAAATAAAATTTCAAGGGCGATACACACAAAGACTCAACTAGATAGCAATAGAAAGTTACTTATTGATTTCAAGATTAAAGATTGTGTAGTTTTAGTGGAAAAATTAACTTGAACTTGAACATATGTAATTTTTAGGTGAAGATTAAAGTGTAAAGATATACTTGATGTTATGTTCCGCAATTTGGACTATTAACGGTTTTAAAATAAATAGATCGAAAACCATTATATATATGCTAGATATGCAAAAAACACAGGATCAACTTTTTATTTTCTGGCCTAGACTTGAATATACACAGGTATTACTCTGCTGAAGAAATCATTTAGTTTAATTTTAGGGTTAATATTAAGTAAGATCACAAAAAATCAGAGTATTTAATTAAAATTGAAGGCAATTGCATCACTTTCACTTTTGCATGTTTGTACTGTACACTACAAAATACAAAATAAGTTTTTAGTGGAAGCATGAGTTTGGGACAGGCTATTCATAATATGTAGCATACATCATTTTATAATAGCCAAAAGTCTAAAAGTATAATTTTGCATATCTAAATTATTATTAAAAATCTAATAGTTCATGGGCCCGGGTCTGACCGTTAGGTAATAGTTTGGAATTCATTTAAATTGCATTTTCCGGTTATTTTTATTACCTACTTACTCATTTTCGCGTCTCATCTTCCCCGGGTCTGATCTCATCCTGCAGCGGTTTAGCATTCTGAATCTGCTTTTCTTGCATTTCTTGGGAAGTAAACATCTCGTTTTTGCTACTTTGCTTCAGCTTTTGATGTTGTTTTGGTAGATCTAGAAAACTCAATCGACAAAATTTAATTTCTGCGGTGGCTGTCGTCTGTCGGTGGTAAAGGTTTTTCTATGATCAGCTGTAGTTTGACATTCCAAAAACGTACGACACGGCGACAGGGAAATATGTTAAAGTACTGATATTAAGATTAAACAGTTAAACTAGGTATTTAAAAGGAAAGACTGGAGCAAGTGCAGTTTTATAAGTTTTAGTAAGTTGAAGATGAGTGGAAGATCTAGAAGAGGAAGAGGACGACCTCCTCGGGTGGAGTGCATTGAGTGGGATGAGGAAATTCCTGTAGATGCTCAGTTGTTGCAGGTTTCAACTGCTGTTGCTGTAGAAGAACAGGATCCTCTTGCTGACATAAGTCCACCGGAGGAGGTGAAGGCTCCTCCACGACAGCGACAATCGACAAGAAGCAGCTCGAGAAGCAAGAAGGGAGTGAAAGGGAGTAATTCGAGTCCCATCTTAGTGGTTGAGCAGGATCCTCTTGAGGAGATTAGTTCAGAGGTGAAGACCCGACAACGGGGACGAATCAGTAAGAAAGTGAGCAAGGAACCCCCCGCTTTGGTGACACCCGTAGCCCAGACTGTACCCTCGAAACCAGAACTAGGTTACTTGAATCTTGCAGCCCTTGAAGCTGAAATGGATAAAAATGTGTCGGACGTTATCGACGAGTCTTTGTACTTGTTTCAAATGGATCCGAGGGAGTATCACCCTTTCTATCTTAGAATTTATAAATACATCCGAATAGGACAGCAACGTGGCTTCATCACATCACAAAAACAAGAAAAATCGTACTGGGAGAAATATGACGGAATTTGCGAAATTTCAGTAAAATCTATATTAAATGCAAAAGGCGTATCTCGTAGTTTTATCGGAGAGGAAAGCCCGTACGCGACATATATCAAAACTCGGAGGGTCATCGTGAACGGGAGGGAAGTACATTTAAACAGAAATCAAACAGAAATTGATAAATTGATGCAGGAGCTTGAGAAATCTGCAAGGGAGCTTGTTGACCAAAGGAAACGACTGCGAAGGTCGAACACACAAATCAAGGACATCAGGGGTGATCTGGTTGCCAGGCTCAATTTTTTCAATTTGTGCAAGACAGTCACATTTCCTGCTGACTGTGTTAGAATGAATAAAATCTGGCGGAGCTTTATCAACGAGTTTTCTGAGCCAGTCAAGTCCAAAAGTATAAGCCAGCCAGTCAAACAAACCCTAGGTAGAAATTTAAAAGGAATGACGCCATCCCTTCCGATATCCTTCAGTAGTGAAAAATTAGCAATCGCAGATGGAACAAACGAGAACCCAATAGCTATTGATTTCAGCTCCGATGACGATAATGATAATTTCAATGACTGTGAAGATAATTTTTCGGAAAATATGGATACTGGATCGACATTCCATGATAATGATGAAGAGGATAGTCTTATTCCTAGGGAGGAACTGCAAAAGCCAGAATCGTCAGATCCCAGCCTTTCTAGGTCTAGTACTTCAGTTTCAAACAATAAGATTGTCTTGATAAGGACAAAACCAAGGAAGTTATCAAGAAATGAAATCGATAAAACGATAAAGGTATGAATTATATAATCAAAACACTTTTTCTATTCTATTACTACTACCACTGAAGTTAAGGTTTACAAAATACGATATTTGTAATTTGTAATCTTCGCTTTTATTAAAGACTGGCTAATCTATCTTCTGACGTTCTGACCTATATTTGCTTTATTTTTACTATACCCTACAAAGTCTGAATAAATAAAAAAAAATTGAGTAATAATAGTAAAAAATAATTGTTTAACGTTTGGTTTGAATTACTTGTCTTCAGATCTCAAGGGTGACCAAGCAGATGACAAAGGGGCCACTTCTAGTAGCAAGCACTGAGAGTGAGAGTAATCGCAGACCAACTCCCATTAAGACAAAACCTAAACTAGTTAAATTTCCAAAGAAAAAATTGATGCCGTCGAAGAACAAACCTGGAAGTGGAGGTCTTGGAGGAAGCAAGTTATCGCAACTAAAGAGACTAATGAAAAGGAAGCTAATGAAAGAAAATAGTGAGAAGGTGGCTATGTTTTTGCTATAGATATTTAAAATGCTTAAGTTATTGATGGTAAAGGGGAAAGTGGTCAAGTGGTCAGTTTCAGCGTTCAGCCACACATCTAAACAATTACCTAATTATAATTATAACTTTTCTTTTGACTTTTTCAGAGACAAACTCAGGTGGAAAAGCTAATTTGCTTGAAGCGCAATTTGCCTGAAGGGAGAAAGTTAAAGTTGAAAAAGGAATGCAGCGTCGAAAAGGAAGAGAAGGTTGCACTAGCGGTAAAGAAGAATAGTACAAATAAGGTACAGTATAATAAACTGTCCATTTTAGTTCGTAGGTTGCATTTGTAATTGTAATTATTTTCCATGCAAGAAAATGTACCTATTTTGTTAATAGGCTTCGCAAGGACACAGAGTCAAGCAGAGTGATGGACGGCTAAGACTAAATCATAGTATGGGAAGTAAATCATCCAGACTGAAGAAACTAAGAAAGACGTTAGGAGCAAGTAGCCAAAATGTAATTCCAAAAATATGATTCAGCGATTACTTCAGTTCGGCATAATTTTACTTTGATTACTTGAATAATTGAACTATTGAACAGTAGATATTTACGTTTCAACTCCAGTAATCAAGTTACAGTTACAGACAGGGAGAATGGACATTTAATTGATGGTTTTTATTATTATTTTAGCAAAGACAAATGAAAGTGGAGAAATTACTTTGCGTCCAAGGTTCCTTACCAAATAGAAGAAAGAAAAAAATAGTCAGAACAAAGAAAGATAAAAACCAGCTAAACCAAAATTCAAATAAAGAAAGTTTTCAAAGTTTCCCTCAGTCGCCTCAAGCATTATCGTTGCCTTCGCCCCCGTCCCCGTCCCCACTCTCACCTGAACAGCCTGAGGAGAATCCGGAACATTTAGTATTAGCTGTTAGCAATAAGCATGAAAATGTGGATGAAAGTATTGCCAATAGATCTGTCGCTTCCAATGCAGGAGAAGAATTAATTTCATCGAATAGCCTAGCTGAATTAGAAGTGGAACATACGTCGAAAGGCGAGGATGAGAGTGCATTATGTGATGGATGTGGGAAAATTTTCGATTGCGAAGAGGATGTACGAAAACATAAAAGGGCATTTTATTGTGGCCATAGTGAATGTCCAATCTGCCAGAGAAAGATAGTGTCTCCACAGTTCATGTGGGCACACTTTCTTGTGATACATACTTCAGAAGGACGAGAACGGAGAGGCGCCAGTAGCTATAAAGACAACCTTCTTCCGAAGAATGAGGAATCAGTCTTCTCTTCCTACCCAAATTTTGAAGGTCACTGCGAATTGTGTGGAAAGTTCATTGTAACAAATTTGCGGAGACATATGATTCAGATGCATGATCCAAACAATAGAAGGTTTCAGTGTCCGGATTGCGGAAAATTGTTTAAAGGAAAGGATGTCATGGATGCCCACAGAAAGCAAGTTCATCTAGGAGAATCAGTAAGGTGTGACCTTTGTGGGCGTAAATTTCAAGGCCCCGGTAAACTATGGAAACAACAAAGTTGATGGCCACCAATTAGCCGACTTGGAACCGCCACCGGGTATGACTGTTTATAAATGTAACTACTGCAGTCAAAGTTTACTCCGTGGAATGTACCAACATGTGCAAAAACATCATCCAGATAAATTGTTAGAATACAAGCAGTCGTTATCATCGAATACTAATAATGACAATGACAATAGCAACAACAACAACAGCAATAGTCTTTCTGCACTGATTAAAGGTGCAAGGAGTAATCGTAAGGAATGGAAGCGCATGCAGATAAAGATTTTCAGGGAAACTGGGGTGGGCCCTCCTCATTTAATTGAAATCGGGAAATCCAACGGTTTGCGCACATTGTGGGATTAATCTACCAGCAAAAAATCGCAGCTTCTGGTTAGCGCATCTTAAAGAGGCACACAACATCGAGACAGCCCCAGCAATAAAAGGGAATAACCCCCCGGAACTATTGCAAGCTTTCAGCTGTCCCTTGGCAGATTGCAATGAAAGTTTTAGTAGTTACGCAACTCGGGAGTATCATTTGCTAAATTTTCACATGAGTTTGGAAGGAATCCTGAAAGAAACTGGATTTATTAGAATGTGTAATGAGGATGTTAGTTTTTCCAAATGGTTTTGCAATATATGTGACACTTCCTTCAGGTCCTTTCCAGATATTATGATTCATTATATTCTGAAACATCAGCAGACTGTGGAGAAGTACAAGCAGGAAATAGAGTTCCCATTGACAATAGTAGACGCTCCAGTGGAGTGTCCGTTTCAGTGTGGAGAAACGTTCGAAAAACATAAAACGTTGCGAGAACACTTGCAAGCTAATCATTCCGAGCTGTGCTGGAAGTGTCCAGAATGCGAAACGGCATTGATAGACTCACTGGATATGCAGGAACACTTTATGTTGGAACACAATGAAGCAGTAAACGCAGCAGTTCAGCAACGTTGGGTGGAGATGGGGATCGGACCTGCGTGGATTCGGACTAAGGTGGCACCTAAAAACTGTCCAAAATGCAAGTTGGAAGTAGCTGATCTTCAGTTCTGGCAAGACCACGTTAATGAAGTGCATAATGGGGACTATGGAAAATCAGTAAAGAAAAGGCTGCCGAATAAGCCTAGTAATTATAAAACAGGTGAAGAAAGTAATAGTACTAGGGCAATAATGCGCAGGCGGTGGGTGGAGGAGGGGATCGGACCTCCGTCGATAAGGACTAGGGTGGCCCCTAAAAACTGCCCACTGTGCAAGTTGGAAATACGTGATCTTCAGTTCTGGAGAAAACACGTTAAGGAAGTACATAATGGGTACTATGGGAAATCAAAAAGAAAAGAACACCGTAATAAATACACACCTGCGAGAAAATTAGCTCTGAAACGATGGGTGGAGGAGGGAATCGGATGTACTTGGATTCGGAAGAGGACAGCCCCCAGAAACTGTCCACATTGCAACCTACAAATGCTTGGTCTTCAGTTCTGGAAAAATCACGTTAATGAAGAGCATAATGGTAACTATGGAAATGATAAATCTAGCAATTTAGTGCCAAATAGAAATAAATGGAAGGAAACAACTGAAAGAACAAGTCGATATTTAGTATCAAAAAAACTGTGGAGGGAGAAAGGAGTAGGGCCTTGGTGGGTTAGGAAAGACGTGGTGCCGAGAAAGTGCCCATTTGATAATTGTGGGGCAGTGATGGAAAACTGTACGCTTAAGTTTTGGCGAAGCCATGTTGAAACAGTGCACAACGGGGATTATGGGCAAGACTGCCAAAAAGGAAAAGGTAAACGGCCGGGCGGTTTTGGAGAAAAATCTACCTCCAAAAACGAAACTAATGTCAAAGCGACCAGTAGTAAGAAGAAGAAGATTGTTGGGAGGAAAAAGCGGAGGGAATCCACTGATATAGATAGCAGTAGTGATAGTGACGAGCAGATGGATTTTTATTCTGATGATGAAAATGTAAACAGAGAACAGAAACTTTGTAGTGAGTAAGAACAATACCAGAAGCCGTGGGAGGAGTAAGCTAAAACCGGAAGTTGATTTGTCGGGGTTTCAGCTTAAAAATTGTGTGGTAATGGTGGAAAGACTGAGGAAAAGTGAGCTTGAAAAATTCTTGCGATGTAATAGGTAACTACTATGTAATTAATTGTAACATTTATTTGTACTTATTTTACTGCTTACTTAGTCAAGTTGATATTATATCTATTATAATTATGTAATTAATTAACCATAAATAAATAGTGTAGTCGAAATTGTAAAGTGACCTTGACGCAGATAAATATATTAGTTTTTTTAGTACTTATTAGTCAACCAGATACTCAATATATTTTATTTTGAAATATTACATATTTTCATTTTATATGTATATAGCCTGATGCTGGTGTAGGAAAATAAGACATGTGACATCTTCAAAATAAAAGAAGTTGTATCAGAAAATATCTTAAATTTTCAAATTATCAAATATAAAGCCGGAAGTCTGTGTAATAATAAGTTCGGCTGTTTTTGCGTCTTTTATATTAACAAGTTAACAACTTAACTAAAAATAAAGAATATTTGTTTATGATTATTTATGACTTAAATGATTTTCAAGATGAAAAAATTAACAATAAAAAACTGAAGATTTTGAATGCATTATTTTGATACTTTTATTGATTCACTTTAGGTATTGTATTATGCCTTATCAGTAGTGAATATGATAAGTAGCTAAAATAACATTTAATCAGATTATCCTCTATAGAGTCGTCGTGAGCTGGACGAGGATCAAGGTGGATGGGGCAGTCGCCTTTTACACTTTGGCGGTGGGAACGGGGATACCCCGCTTTGGAATATACTCCGTTGGCCGGTGAACCATTCTGTGTTAATAAAATATAAAGTTAAATTGGTTTAATCAAGGAAAGACGTTAAATCAACTAAATTCTAGTTCAAACTTGAGGCACATCCCATTAATTTTTTTGCACTTACTGAATGCAATCAATTATGGGGCACACTGATAAGCAGAGGGTGCACCCAGTGCAGTCGTCAGAGACGTGAGGCAAGTGGGATTTCAGCATCAAAGTTTATTGCTTGATAACCGGAGTCGTTGCAGGTCATGTAGCACTTTCCGCAGTTTATGCACATTTCCTTTAAAACGTGACCAAAATAATTTACAGCAAACTTGCGAAATATACTTCTTCATACAAGTTCGAATTCTCGTCAAGTATCTGTATAATTAAAAACCTCGTCAATTAGCGCAACAACTTGCTGTCTATTATTCAGTTGATTGTATGTCCCAATCATGGAAAGAGATTTTCCAATAACGTTCTGCACGGTGGGGATATCTGAGACTGGCTCCAGGATAACTCTGGTTCCCACTTTGACTCTCAAGCTGCTGGATGGTCTGTCCCTTCTTCTCTGCCGCAATAATGTGCTCTCGCTCTTTCAAGTAGTTTCCAAAGGATGGAAGATGCTATAATAATAATAAGCTAATTTATAAAGTTAATAATTTTAATTTCTTCTTTGGAACACTTCGCTACCTTGTCCAAAACACTTGAGCTTGTCACGAGCTTTCCCTTCTGGTGTCGTGGCGTTGGAGCAGACTGTCCGTCCCAGCCTTTTAGCCCAAGGCTTTGAAGATAAAGTAATGCTTTAAGGCCAGTTATGTAGTCATCTACTACAGTAAAGTCCTGATTTTGGACAGCGCTGCAAATCTGGACCACGGAAGCCCCACAGTGAAGGAACTGCAAGGAACTTTCCGCAGAGTCGATGCCTCCCGTAGCGAGAATTGGGTAGCCCGGTATTTCCCTGGCGATTGCGGACACTGCTCGGAGCGCAACTGGCCGAATGGCATTTCCAGAGACACCGCCATATGTGGTTCGTTTTTCGTCTCCGACTCCAGGCCAAGGCTGTCCATCGGAGCGGAGTCCCATTAAGCCAGATAAAGTATTTGTAGCAGTTACGCCATCAGCATTTCCTTCATGAGCTGCCTTTGCAATCTACCCAACCATTTAAAATTAAATGTTGAATTAAAACTGATGAATTGTGCAGTAATTTATTTTTTTAAAAAAAGATAATGACTCTCTTCCAATCTCTAACCTCAACAATGTTAGTGACGTTTGGAGTGAGCTTGGCGAAAAATGGGATCTTCACCGCAGCTCGCACCCACCGACAAATGTTCCTGACAAGATGTGGATCTTGCCCACAGGCCAAGCCCATTCCTCGCTCACCCATTCCATGTGGACAGGAAAGATTAAGCTCCAGTGCGTCAGCTCCAGACTTTTCAGCCATTTGTGCCAGCTCTGTCCAATCTTTCATGTTGTATGTGCACATTATACTGGCAATCACAATCTAAATTGTAATACAAAGAAATTATAATTAGAGTTATCTTTCTGAGAAAATGGTTCAATTAACTCACTAATTACATACTTGTTGAGTGTCAATGGCTTCAAGGCATTCTTCACTATTTAAAATATTTATACATTATTCCAATTAGTCGAACGATTTTTTTTTAAATAGTCATTCCAATTTAACCTTGCTCGTCATATAATCCAGAGCCAAATGCGGAAATGACGTAATTAGCCTTCAGCCGACAAGTCTGTTCGTGATCCTCAATCCATTCGCCATTCTCATTTTGCTCAGTTCTGTAAAATTCCATTCCAGAAATTTTCCCCTCCTTAAGGAACACCTCCTTTGGAGAGAGGAATGGGAGAAATTCGCACTTTTCATCCTTTGCAAGGTCCATTTCTTCAGGAACTGCTCTAATGTTGGTGAAACCTTTTCTGAATACAACGAAAACTCGACTGGCCCCACAACGAAGAGCGGAAGTGGCACAGTCAAACGCGGTATCTCCTGCACCAAGCACGATCACGTTCCCGGAGAGCTGAGGAAGGGACTTGTCACTGACGCACTTGCACATTCCAGGCTTACTGGCTAGAGAAACTCGAGGAAGGAAGTCTTTCGAAGTGTAAAATCCAGACTGTTCCGTTAGGTCTTTAAATGGCGTCGACTTTGTTGGATTTGGCATTCCAATGCCGATAAAAACGGCGTCATAGCCTTGGGCTTTTAGCCCCTCCAATGTAATATCGGAACTGGACAATGCCCGTCCAGTTTCAACCTTCACTCCTAGATCCTTCATCATATCAATTTCAAAATGGACAACGTCAATTGGCAAACGGTACTGAGGAATTTCTGCAGTACTCAGACCCCCAATGTACTGCTGCTTCTCAAAAATGGAAATGTTCTCATAGCCCAGTCTAGCCAAGAAAGTTCCGCAGGAAACGGACGCAGGTCCGCAGCCCAGAAGTGCAATTTTTGAAGATTTAAATGCCACCTCGGAACCTGGTTCTGATGTTGGGGGTCGAATTTGTGGAATTTTCATTTTCATGAACATCTTTTTCACAAATTTACATTACAAATTATTAATTTTGTCGTAAATTTATCTTAAAAGTCAATAAAGCAATTTCCAAGCAATTATTTATACCTCCGTTGCAAAATGCTGAAGACCTCCAATATTTATTGGGCCTTCCTCTGAAGCGTACAAATTACAGGAGCCAACGCAAAGGTCACTTGTCGGACAAACCATTCCACATGTTAGGCCAAGGGGATTATCCGAAAAGATTGCTTTTGCTGCCCCATAGTAATTCTGAAAATCCAAAAATAGAGTTAACTTAAATTAACAAGCTTCTCTTACTTGTAATTAGCATTTAATTGCATCTCATTAAAATCCTCCCTTGCCTTTGTGGCAATGCTCCCAATAAAATTTTTTACGTCCAACTGGGTAGGGCATGACTTTTGACATGGAGCGTCGGCACACTTCAAGCATCTGTTGGCTTCCTTCAGTGCTCCTCTCTCGCTTAACGTAGTGTGCTTAACATCGTCAAAGTTATTGTACAGCGGGGGACACGTCTACAAATATGAAGTATTTTTAAAAATTTCGTGTTATCACTCGCCACCCCTCTCATAACTTCTCTTTAATTTCCAAAATTATTAAATAAAACTGGAATTTCTCACAATACCCCACACTTTTTATCCAGATTTCTCTTCCACTTTTTCTTATTCTCTTTCGTCTCCACAGACGGGACCAAGTTTGCATGTTGCTTCACCTTCGGGTTGAGTGCTAAAATGCTCTAAAATTTATTCAAAAATTTTAAAAGCTCCCCTGTAATTTTTTTTTCACTTTTATAAAAAATATTTTAAATGCTCTGCTCACTCTCACCTCAATGTCCCCAACATCTTTGCTAATTAAAGTTTGCGGCATTTTTTTACAATAATTTCCTTCCTTTCGCTTCCTAATTTTACTATTATCTCCTTTCACGCTCAACTAACTAATTTTTTTAATAACTTTTCCTAGCGATAATTTAGTTCATTAGCTCCGCGAACATTCTTTCCACTTCGACTCACTTTAGAAACTGAACATTGACCTTAGAAAAAAATGAGTGTGTGGCGATTATTGGTGATTAGCGATACTCCACCATTCTCTCCAGACTTAGTTTTCCCATGTCCATGACTCTTTTTTTATCTCTTCTTTTATCTGTTATGTAACACTCTTCACAACCATCACCCTACACTACACCAAATCTACTGGAAATGTGTGTTCCTCTCCCACAAAATCTAAATCTTGACTGCTAAAACTCCAATTGACTGACATTGACTTTTACAGACTGGATAAGTTTTTGGGTTCTCCTCATCCTCATGAAAAAAAAACACTTTCATATTTTTTATTACCAACTTTTCTCTAATCTTTTTTGCTAGCATACGCATTTTTTTAAATAGATTAACATTTCAACTTCAACTTCAACCACTTTTTAATTTTAATCTAGAGACCAATCCACACGTGTGAACACTCGTATGCCAATATGCGCAGTGCTTACGGACTCCATTTCTGGGTTAAGAGGCTTCCCAGCCATTACAAAAGTGATATATTTTAGGCCACTGCTACGCCCAAAATGTAGAGGTGGTCAATCAAGTAGTAATTAAATCCATTTGGTAGGAAATACCAGAGAAGTGTATGTGGTAAGGGTAAAAAGCGGAGTAGATAATGACAGGAGAGTCTCTCCTGTTAAGATAATGATGGGGAATATTGTAAGACTTGGTATCTGCTGAGTTCTATCCTTGATCTGAAAGAGTTTTTTTTTATTGGCGAGGAGAACTTTTAAAATTCAATTTTACTTAAGGGTAAAAAGCGGAGTAGATAATGACAGGAGAGTCTCTCCTGTTAAGATAATGATGGGGAATATTGTAAGACTTGGTATCTGCTGAGTTCTATCCTTGATCTGAAAGAGTTTTCTTTATTGGCGAGGAGAACTTTTAAAATTCAATTTTACTTGAATGACGATGACGATCAAGAAAAGTAGACTGAGAAAATGAATGGCAGGAAAAAAAGTAGCTTTATTAAAGAGAAACCTCTTTTTTTGATGATGATAAGGTTGTTTGTATGCTTTTTTTATTTTCAAACATTGATACTGTCATTATCACCGCTTCAAAAAAAAGAACGAAAAATTGTCATAATTACCTACTTAAGTTAATATCGTAGCAGGGTTAGGATGGTTTGAAAGTGTAAACGGATGCCATAATTTCATTTCTCCCTTCAGCCTGTAGCATCAATATCGAATTAACTTAATTCTTTGAAATGGGTTTAACGGGATCGTATCCAATTGCCAATTTGGAAAAAAATAAGATATGCGGGAGAGCTTATTTGAGAGGACAAGAAAGCCTAAATAACTTTAAAGGGGCTGTTCACTTAGAACGTTCTTTGGAATCGGCGATTTGACCACCCACCCACCCCCCATGTAACGCCATTTTAACATGGGTAGGATAGGGAGCCCCATAC
>JAHZND010002135.1:0-17539 GCA_027744115.1 Acrocyrtus sp. NNG-2020
TGCAGCATCTTATCTCATTTTTTGGAGGTTGGAGTTGAAAATCGAAAACGCAAAAAATTACTCACCTTTTTAAAAAGGGATTCCCCCATAAAACTTTTCCTCTACTACTCTCGCATTTTACCTACCACCACCATCAACATCTCACTATTCAGACTATTCCCACGTCAATACAGAAAAGCTCACACGTAATGTATCTCGTAGCACTGAATCAGCAATAGAATCAGGTTTACTCATCACTCATTGCCTACATGCAAGGAAAACTCTATTGCAGCAGATTTGCGAGAACATTCGAGCAGTCGCTTGACATGCTGAGAAGCTTTGAGAGAAGCCTCCGTTCAGCTACGTACAGCTACAAGGCTCTAGAGCAATCTAGCTTGGGCGAAAGGCAGTGCAATTCTCTTCAGAGGATTGCACGGGTTTGATATATAAAAGGGGAGATTTCCTCAGAACTCGGCACATTTCAATCTGAGCAAGCAACAGAAAAGCAACAAAGAGAAAAGCAAGTGAGCATTTTTAAAAATTTGAAGTAAAAAGTTTTCACAGTGCAGTTAAATTTCAATAGTGAAAAGAAGTAAAGTTTTTTTGATAAAGTACTTTCAGTAAAAGCCTTTGACAAAAAAAGTTAAATATTTTTTTGTGAATTCAAAGTTTTAAATAGTTTTCGCAGTTGAGTTTACTAGTTAATTTCCAAACGTAAAAAAATGGCACAGAAGAAGAACTGGAGGAAATCCCACTGGGCGTCAAACAGCCGGAGGGCCAACTGTAGAGGAAGTTGACTAAAGTAGTTTATTTTTAACCGTAAATTAGAGATATTACGTTTATACGCATTTAATTACTTTGTAATGTTCCGATATTTAAGGATCTCCATTTTGTGACTTACGTAGTTACAATCTGTAAAAAAGTCATTACTCGCTTCTTANCATTTATACGCATTTAATTACTTTGTAATGTTCCGATATTTAAGGATCTCCATTTTGTGACTTACGTAGTTACAATCTGTAAAAAAGTCATTACTCGCTTCTTATGATTTTTGTACACAAAGATTTATTTATGCTAGTTAAAGTGTACCTTGTTGTGGTAGCACTTTTCTGATTTAAAATAAAAAGTTACATAGATTTAATGTGGTATGTATGTATGTAAAAAAATTGTTCCGTGAAATAAATTAAAGAAATGAAATAACCGTCGACTTAATTGTACTTCGTTTCACACGTAGACTAATATTATACTTAAATAATAAATGTGCCGAGCTGGAGAAGGCATCTTCTAATTAATATATTATAAGCTATCACGTTAAAATTTTTAACGTCGCGTAAGTATATACATTATCGTTCACTTTTTCTTAGAACATTTTACTGCAATTCAATATCATAATTGGAACTAATCGATCTCACCTCACCTAAAATCATTTTAATTCAGCACTGACTGCATATTTACTTTATGGTTGCGCTTACGTTAAATTACATCATCGAATAAAGTCACCGTCATAAGACATTTTTCATTCGCATGAAAATTCCGATGGAAGTTGTGCTCTCTATAGGTACATTCTACGTATTTCATGTATTTTCCTTTACATATAAATCCACTTCGTGGTGGACGATGATAGCCAATGGAAAGCTGAGAAGGAGCACGGACTACATGACTACATGCACAATGAACAGACGGGGAAAAGCAGATGATTTTCATGTGCTAATTTCCAAGGATTATTGTGAAAGCTCTGGCCGCTCGCCCTCGCGGTTATTTTCAACAGTTATTTAACCGAACGTTTACTGCAGCTCCATTTAATTTTTTGTGGTAAATAATGAAGAAATATATGTAGCTAATTGTGGCTGCTAGTACTGTAGTAATTTGATTAGGCCACGTAGCACGTGTGGCTTTTAGCTCATTTTTGTTTTTCTTTATTTTACACTGCAAGTGGAAGTGAAACAAAAGTGTGTCAATTAGTCATGAGTGTTTTCCATATATGTTGTTGATATTTTGTATATTTTAATTTTGTAATTAGTAGTAAAATTATTTTATTCAAGTTAAACTATGTCGTCGTCACCACCAGTACCTGTGATAATTCAGTTGGATGAGTCTATTCAACTAGATTCTTCATCCAGTGTAGAGATAGTAAATTCTCCGATAGATTTCCAATCGAATGGAGTTGGGGTGAAAAAGAATCTACCCAAAGTATGTCCACCTCCACCAGTGTCCAGTTCTCTGTTAGGGGCTGATCTGTTTCAGAAACCTGCTTCTTTGGCAATGCCACCACCATCAAGTATGTTATGAATTAAAATACTTAACTAAATAAAAATGAATTCTTTTGCTATTTACTGGTGTCTTTCATCATGATGACCATATACCTAACAATTATTTTTTGCTGCTGGATTTGTAGGTATTAAAGTTAAAAAGGCAAGGAACCTTGTTAATCCTGGAATGTCGATGGTAAAATGGATGAAATTACAAGAAGCCAGGGAGCGACCCACGACCAGGAAAAAAATTCCTCTTACGGAAATTGCAAAACATGATAAAGAGTCGGACTGCTGGATGGTCATTAGGAATTGCGTCTACGATGTGACTGAATATCTGCCTTACCATCCTGGTGGTATTCCAGAGCTGATGAAAGGAGCTGGCAAGGATGCAACTGCGCTCTTCAATGAGGTTCACCGCTGGGTTAATTTTGACAGTATTTTAAAAAGCTGCCTGAAAGGTTACTTAGCTGGTGAGTTTTTGGATGAACCGGAGAGAACCATGGAGGTAGCTCAAATGTCCCTTGTGCCAAAGTCAACATCAGGGTTGCCTGTTACGAAATTTTCTGAAAATGAGAAACTTGTAATATTGCAGGTTAGTACAAAATTTGATAGAATGATTATGAATGATTAGTAAGATAAGTAAGAAGTTGAATTTAGAGATTTAGCCTGACGTAGTATGTATGTTTGCTATTAATAGGTAGAGATGGCTAATCGTGATGGCGATGATAAGTTATCTGAAGACAACTGGTCCGTCAGTGTACTCAATAGGGAGAGATTTCTGTTAAAAGTTATACTGAAACCACCGGAATTGTGGATGGCTCATGTTAAACTTTTGCAAACTTTACGGGATGACTCACTCGGAGTTCGCTTTCAAAATTCTTGTCGCCGAGCTATTATTACTTTAAAGAAACCAACTATAGGTAAGCTTGCTACAGTTTTCGCACTTATGTAATTATGAACAACATTCAGCTATAAAGTAAAAAAGTAATAAACTTTAATTTGCACTTCTAGGCACGTGGAAACGTATAGGTCTTCCATTACCAGACAATAATCGAGTAACCGACAGTCGGCAAATTCAAATGGATGATTTCTGCGTAGGAACCATAGTTGAGAAAGAAAAGTTAACCCATGATGTAATTCAACTTTCGGTACAGCCTGCATCGTCGACCGTTCTTGGAGTTCCAGTAGGCTTTCATTTAAAAATAAGACTTCCCAATAATGAAGACTGCCCTACCAGAAAGTACACTCCCGTTATTAAAAACCTTCCCACAGATACGGAAACCAATTCAAATGACATTAACAGTGAAGATATAGAAGTGCAAACGAATAACAGACTCTTGGACTTTATAATAAAAATTTACCCGGATGGACAATTAACAAAGTCGCTTGGAGCACTTGAAGTAGGCTCCTGTATAGAACTAGGAAATGTGGCTGGGAGATATGATCATACGTTTTTACAAAACTGCTCGACCCTGGCTCTGTTTGCAGGAGGCTCGGGAATCACTCCGTTTATTCGAATTGCAGATTTTCTTTTTAAGCGATCTAATACATACCCTATTTCGCGCGTTCTCTTAATTTTCTTTAATCACACCGAAGATGATATTATTTGGAAAGAGAAATGGATCGAATTAGCCAGCAAGTGGAAGAATTTTCACTTTTTCCCAGTAATTTCATCGTGTAGTGATTCTTGGTCGGGTCGCACTGGAAGAGTTACTGATACGTCTCTCTTTGAATCTATTTTACTGGACGCCTTCCGCAATGAAAATGAGGAACCGCAGAAAAATCTTCAAAATGATGTTGGGAAACTTAAGGCTATGACATGTGGATCATCAGGGTTTAACGACGCTTGTGTCACGTAAGCTTACAAAAAGTGTTAACGCTAAAAATAATTACTTTCTATGTGTTACTGTATGAGCTTAATGGTTTTCTCTCTTTTTGGGTCACAGAATGCTGAAGAATCTAACTTTAGCTGAAATTTCCATTACCGATGAAGACGTGTTCTTGTTCTGAAGTAGCTACAACATCCTATGTGATAAGAAAGTTATAACTAAAAAATCTGCCAATTTTTATTTCTGAAAAGCTGGATTTGCGCAAGACTTCCTACCTTAACCAAATAAAATTTTCCTATTCATAAATTAGTTTAACAATAATAAAACAGAACAGATTTTACAAGTAATGAATTCATTTACAGATCCTTCCTATTTTTTGCGTGTTATTTTGTACGAATTAATTAATTTCAATTCATATGTACCGGCTGCATCTCTTTGAACGCTGAATATGGATGCGGATAACTATTATTGGATCAAATGGAGATAATAGGCTAACCTTGTGCGTATTCTCTTGTACGCACATACGCACTCATCTCGACGCATTATAAATAGGCCGATTCGTTTTCCAACAGGCATCATTCTCCAATTCGGAGTAACTGCCTTTTCTCCTCCCATTTCGGGACTAAAATTTCTCAAAATTTACGATTAGACCGTCTCTTCAGAATTCCTAAATTTTACTCCATCCGCATTACAACATGGACTCAGAGCAATGGAGAATTTGGCAGATTTTGTTTGTCATAACAGCTTTAAGTGTTTCTAATCCGTTATTTCATGTCGCTGCAACAAACAGGGACAGTGACCCTTACGAGTACCTGAACCATTCTCCAAGCTTCGATGTAAGGCAGCTAGAAACATACAATAAGCTTGGGTAATATCAGTTCCTCTGAGAAAGCAACTAATGTGTAGTGCATTTTCTTTCCAGGACTCGCTGGATGTTCCAGGTGAACCTATGTCTCCGTTCGATTACCAAAACGCTCAAGGGGTTGTTTGTACGTCCATTTTTTAACATATATTTATATTGTAATTTGAATACTGCATCAATTATATTTTAGGAAGCTCACTAGCTAATGAATTTGCATTGTCATCTCACATAATTTTAGCGGATGCGCCACCAAAGACTGATGCCAATGGAAAATATTCCGACCCCATTGAATTTGCGGGCCTATATGAAGGTGACATCATACTGAAGAATGGCAACAGCCAAAATATTCACAGAAATGGGATCGTTAACGAGCGGCAAAAGTGGCAAAACGGACAAGTCCCTTACATAATTTCATCTGATTTCAGTGAGATATTACGCTTTAATGATACAATTAAGCAAATTGATTCACTTGTTTCTGACGGAGGAGTTACCTGTAATACTGTCTAACACCTAAAAACATACGTTTAAGTATTTATAATAAAACTCAATTTATTATTTGTTAATTTCCGTTTGCATATGTACAGACGCTCAGCAACGTGGTGTTATTGCGAAGGCCATGTTGGAATATCAACAAAGAACTTGCATCACCTTCAGACCTCGTACAACTGAAAACGACTACATCCACATTCACAGAGGAAGTGGCTGCAGTAGCTTGGTTGGAAGAGCAGGAGGTACAGTATATGACATTTACGCACATTTTAAAGACCTTCTGCGTATTAATTCCATAATCCCTAATCTACAATAATTAATCGGTTTCGTACAATTGTGTAGGAGCTCAGCCCGTGAGCATCGGAACAGGCTGTGAATACACAGGTTTTTAATGATTTTAATTAAATTAATTAATAAATAGGGATAAATATTAATAAATAAACTTAAGAATTATTTTTTTTTAATTAATTAATTGCTAATTAATTGCAAAAAGGAATTGTTGTGCATGAACTCATGCACGCTGTCGGGTTTTGGCACGAGCAAAGTCGCTACGACCGAGATGACTATGTCACTGTCTATTTCAATAACATTCAGCAAGGAATGGAATTCAACTTTCAAAAGCATTCCTGGAAAGACACTCAGAATCTCAGTGTGCCCTACGATCTCAGCTCGGTAATGCATTATGGCCCGTACGCATTCTCGAGGTATCAGGGGAGACCGACAATTCTCCCAAGAGACCCAAACAAGCAAATTGGTCAGCGTAGCGGATTCTCGGGCAGCGACGTGGAAAAAATTAACCGATTGTACAAATGCTCGACTGGAGGTTTGAAACCACCCACTACAACGCCTTTGCCAACAACAAAGCCTCCTACGTCATGCCAAGACTTCCATCGACATTGCGGTTATTGGGCAAAGCGAGGAGAGTGCACTAAGAACCCTGCATGGATGAAGGCCAACTGCAAATCCTCTTGCAATGAATGCTGTAAGATTCTTCAAATTTTAATAATCATCGAAGAGATTACGGTATAATTGATTTTTTATTAAAAAATTTATCCATCCTTAGTTAAACCCTGCGAGGATCTCAACAAAAACTGCTACCCATGGGCAAGGCGGGGTGAATGTGGACGTAATCCAGACTACATGCTAACTTACTGCCGAAAGTCCTGCAATTCGTGCCCTGCAGCTTCAGTAACAGAAACTATACCAAGCTCTACTACACCAGCATCTTCATCATGCCAAGACAAAGAAAAGCACTGCAATTATTGGGCTAATAATGGCGAATGTAGTAAGAATCCTAAATATATGAACGCACAATGTCCTAAGGCATGCAAACTTTGCTGAGCTCAAGAATAGTCGCTTTCTTTTTAAAGAGTTGTACTCGCTCAAATGCAATTAATTTATTTATGTAGCATGTAGACTTATTAGTCCGCAGTAAAATTACTTTTTATATCTTTAATTCTGTTGTCAATATGAAATACGAAGAATAAAGTCATAGTCCAGTTTTTGTAACAGAGTCTGCAGATCCAATATAATCCAATCTATTACATGAAATAAAAAATAATCAATTTTTCTAAATGCACATGACATACCTACTCTATTTATTTCCAAGTTTTTCACAAGGTTGGGAAAACAAGTTCAAGTTCTCCAGCAACTAGCAACCATTGAATCTCAACAAGCTTGAAAAGAATACTGCTACACACTAAATACTCAGCAATACAAATACAGATCAGTCAATTTAGGTGCCTACTCACTATAAAGTCACGGTGTCAGATAGGCTGACGTGAAAGTTCTATGAAACCTTTATCTCCATGAAGTAACAACGCCTTCTTTTAGTGCCATAACATGACTATGAAGTATACGGAATGAAAAAGTTTAGATAGCCTTTTGGCCCTTGATGAATCTATGCTCACCGCATAAATCCGCCTTCAGATTAGACACCAAAAGAAGTAACTCATACGTAGCTAACTACACAGAGGAGCATATCCATGTAAAAGCATTTGGTACCTATTCCGTATGGCACAAACAACTTGATAGGAATATTGCTGTCATTGCCTTCATTTACTCATGAGCATTTACTAAACAGTTATTCAAGTTCGTCAAGCTCCGATTTCAAGTTAAAGTATAAGTTTCTGCAGTTGCTTAAAAATCGAAGCAAAAATGTTTGCTTTGGTGTCACGGCGAATTTGCACTAAGGGCACACTAAGGACCCTTACAACATCTGCCCACTTCCAACTGCAAAATGCAGCCAAAGCTGGAGAAGAAAAGATGGAGGAAACGGCTCTTCATGCCTTTCATTTACAGCACCAAGCAAAATTCGCACCATTTGCTGGTTACCAAATGCCAATTCAATACGGAAGTGTCTCAATTACTCAATCACATTTACATACTCGTAACCACGCCTCCATATTCGATGTGAGCCACATGTTGCAGTCGGAAGTGCACGGGAAAGATGGTATCGCCTTTATAGAATCTCTTGTCACTGGAGACATCCAAGGACTAGCAGAAGGCCAAGGAACTTTAACACTATTCACAAACGGCAGAGGAGGGATTATTGACGATCTCATTGTTACAAAAACAAAGGAGGGCCATTTGTACGTTGTGAGCAATGCCGGGTGTCGCGAAAAAGATTTGAATCTGATGAGACATGCCGTGGGAAAACTAAGAGCGGAAGGAAAAGATGTGACTTTGATTACGAAAGATGACCACTCTCTGATTGCATTGCAAGGTCCAGGAATGCAGAAAGTGCTGCAACCGCTAGTTCCCGATGTGAATTTGAATCAACTTTACTTCATGAACTCTGTTCGGACTAGCGTGGCAGGAGTTGAGGGCTGCAGGGTTACTCGATGTGGGTATACAGGAGAGGATGGAGTTGAAATTTCAATGCCTTCTGACAAAGCTGTCCAGATTACTCAACAGTTGTTAGCTTCCAACGCTGACAAAGTACTCCTAGCTGGTCTTGGAGCTAGGGACAGTCTTCGTTTGGAAGCAGGGTTATGCCTATATGGAAATGATATGGATGAGGACACCACTCCTGTTGAAGCTGGACTTGCATGGCTGCTTGGTAAAAAAATATTTTATAAAATTATCAAACAATCGTAAAAGGCTTTTTCTGATAATTAAAATTCAACGTTATACAAACTATACACAGGTAAACGTCGCAAGGAAGCTGAAGACTTTCCAGGAGCCACCCGTATACTAAAACAGTTACGCGACAAAACAAAGGTCAAGCGAAGGAGGGTAGGTTTAGTTTCCCTTTCTGGTCCACCACCCCGGCACGGCATGGAAATCGTGACAACTGAGGGTCTGAGAATCGGTTCGGTTACAAGTGGAGTGCCAAGCCCAAGCTTATCCAAAAATGTTGCAATGGGCTATGTGGAAGGGGATAATCACAAAGCTGGAACTAAGCTTCAGATAAGAGTGCGCAACACTCTAGTTGCAGCTGAAGTAGTGAAGATGCCCTTCCTCAAAGGAAAATATCACATGCCCCCCAAGAAGTAATGCACAAAACGAAACTTGAATTTTACAAGATTTTAGTCATTTGTCGTCATATTTTATTCAGATATTTTGTTCCAATATCCCAACATCTTTTTTTTAAATATATAATATCATATACCTGTCCTACATACAAGATACAAATTCACCTAAAAATTATATGACTACCTTTGCAAAAAAAATTTGAACACTAAAACTAGAATGTATATTTGCGTAGCAAGCGGTCATATAATTTATCAAATGACTGTAATTTTCATTTACTTAAAATAACGAGGAAAAATAAATCTCTTAAATGCACAAAGGCTTTTACAGCACAAGAATAATGCTAACATATCGTCTAACATGCGACCTTTTTTTTATTTTAAAGACTAAACATTTGTATCCGGACGTAGGTAACAACTAACTTTTTTGTAGTTTGTATTATTTTCTCTGAGAAAGTCTATTTTCACCAAACTCTTCCAGAAACTCAGATCACAGTGTAATCGTGTAAAATATAAATAACTTAAGTTTAAGACTAAAGCTACAATACAGCAACTGTTTTTTCATCTTCGGAAATGACTACTTTTGTGTTAGGTATACTCATATCTATTTCCTTTCTCGTTTGCTCGTTTTTTTGTGATGAGCTTACTACACCTTACGTTTATCATATGAAGATAAACACTTTTCTTGACACAGTAATCTCGAAATACGTAATGTTATATCATCATCATTCACCCTTCCCATCACATCTTTTCACCTGCCTGAGAGGCTGTCCCTTTGACAGCATCTTAATAACACCAAAAATACGGACACCTATATATCTTTTATATAATGTCACAAGAACACTCAACCATAATCGAACGCTGAAAAGTAAGCGTATTTTCATGAAACAGTTTTTTATTTAGTTGGAATATTGCTTGATGACTGATTTCAAACTTTCACTTCTTTCATTAAAGTATGAAACTTGCTACGTATATTATCATCTTTCTTATTACTGTATGTTGAGTAGTAAGTAGTAATATAGTAATTCGTGTTAATTAATATATATAATTTCCTTTTCCAGTAAAAAGGGTCAGTCTGTGTTACACAATATATTTACTGATTATTTACAGCTATTAGTGACTTTATGTAAAAGTTTAGCTTTAAACATTATTGAAGTTATTATTCACACCATGTCCTGGACCGAAAAAGGAAACTTTTTTCAGTCTAAATCTGAACTGGGGCATTACAAGGTGGTGACTCACAAGTGTCAGAGTAATTATTGGAATCAGTTTGTATTACTGTTTAGGAGAGCAGTAGGAGGTATTACACAAACTGGAGAGCACTTTGCATTGCAAAACTGTACGCTCACACCACATCATCATCATCATGACCATGACCAACGCTCAGTCACCAACCAAAATCGGGATCATCTCATCAGATTCATCGTTAGACTCATTAGATAAGTATCTCACTGTGACTTCTTACAGGACCTGTATTAAAATCCACACATACAAGAATACGCACACACTCAGTCAGTCATGCTTCTTTTGAAAATCAGTCGAATCTTTTAAAAGGGTTAGCTTTAAATTAGAACTATTATTGATAATTTCGAACATCAACAAAGTTGACATTTTTTATCCAGCAGGTTTCGAGCAGAAGCGCTGAGGTTAGTTGATTTAGTCATAAGAATTCAACACAGCAGCAGAGAGCAAGCATTCTATGTATAGCGGATCGTCAAATTCGTTTCAGATCGCACAAACACGCACAAAAGCAACAGTCACGTCACAACAAGCACCGTTACGTAGTTAAGAGTTTTCCTTTGTAAAAGCAACTCATACAAAACCCAACAAATAACAACAAACTGGCTTTGATAAATCAAAGTGAAATAAGCCATATTTTACCTATGTCGCTAGTCGCTAACTGTAGTAAGTAGCTCTATACGCTGAAACAAAAAAATGGAATATCGACTCGGTACAAATAGCAATTAAATTAATGAGCAAAAGTTCAACACAGCTGCATGTCCTAAAAATAAGGAAAAAAATCCCAAAAGTCACTTGTTGAGCTAGCACTCTGACATCAAAATGACTTTGTAAGAATTTCAATAATTATAAGTAATAATACCGTAAATAAGTACCGCAAAAGAGTGCTTAATGATTATCATGGTCAAGGGTATTTAAAACCAGTAGAGCTGTGGGAAGATATACGTACAATACATATATATAGATTGATATGTTTATGTAAAACAAACAGTAACATAATAAAAGAACTAACAAAAACTTAGCTAAAATATGTCAATCATTTGTCCTTAAAAGAGTTCCTAGTTTAAAGTTGACTAATATGGAGGAGAGAGCGATACTGATAGTTTATATAAGTATGTTTACTGCTGAAATGTTTGTAAACGGGCATGCACATCGCAGAATCCATCAAATGGATCTTGTATGCCGTAATCAGTTTTGTTATGCACTATTGTTATTGTTATTATTATTATTACTATTATTATTTTGATTATTATCAATATTAATACTAGTATTCATTGACTGTCAAGTAGCGTCAGGCTCACTTTCTTCTGGAGTGTTTACGTAATCTTCTTGTACAGAGTTAGTTGACATTCTGCACATCTCCTGCCCCTCCGCCTCACCGCGACCTTGTGGGAAGGGATAGGATGCGTGACGTCCAAGAATGGCCATGGCCAGTGCATGAAGCACACAAAAGATTAAGCATCCTATTCCAAATACTCTGAAGGCGTTAGCCCCCTGGAATATCAGTCCTCCAACTAGACTTCCCACGGCGACACCTAGAAAGCAGGCAATCGAGTCAGGAAGGATAAATATGCGAGATTTTCTCGGCTGAAATTTTTGAGTTTGAAAATTTACCAATGCCCACAAAAGCTGCCTGAACAATTCCCTGCACGGTTGCAGCAGTGCCCGGAGGACTGACTTGATTCGCATAAGACACCATGTTGGCATAAAATATACCGTACGTAAGTCCTTGAAACAGCTCTACGGGAAGAACGCTCCAGGGATTCGTCAGGAAGGAGTATATAATGAAGCGTACACCGAACGCGCCAAGTACCAGTGTCATACAGTGAACATGGCCCAGCTTCTTGATAATCCAACCTACGACAATGAAATATGCGCACAACATCAGATAAAATCGCCCGAACAAATTTTAAAAAACCTTAGGGTTATAGGAAACTCCGTTAGGAGATGGAAATGTTCACCTGAGAGAAAGAAAAATGGAAGCTCTCCTCCAAAGCACTGAACACTAGAAATGAGTCCCTCCAGGAGTTTAATCCACCTTGTGGAGTCGCACCCGGAGGAATTGTTTTCTGCCAGTGTTTCCACATACCAGAAAAGAAACTGCCACAGAAGACCAGTGCACATACCCACAATTACACAAGCGACAATGAACACATCAATTCGTAAATTGCTCAAAAGACCACACACGTCACGACGTAACGACTTTGGTTTATCCAGCTCACGAATCTATTATCAACAAATTACAACAGATTACAATACATTCTATCTGCATTACCTTCTATTAAGATAGCAAAGTGAAGGTTTCCTTACATCCCATTTGTATGCCACACAAATGTCAAGCGTAAGCAGTCCGGCAGTTAGGTAAAAACATGGTGTGTAGTCCTTCAACAGTTTACCCGTTGAATACGTATCAATGAAGTAACCTGAGATAAAGGAAAATATACCCCAACCCACAGTACCCCACAGTCGCTGCCTTCCGTAGAGGTGCGGTTGATCCGCGAGGGTCTGAAAACAAAGGGCGTCACTGAGAGATTCGACCACTGACATGGCAATCCACGCAATGACGACAAGAGATCCATAAAGCCAGAAGTTCATAGAGTCTAGCAACTCTCGCTCAGACTTGATTGTATTCAAGTGAGAGTTTAACGCGGTGTTGTTGTCACAGTCAAGATGGCATCTTCGTAATTTTGTAGGGGTCTTGCACGAAAGTCCTCTGAAGCCCATACCCTGCCCAAAGTCTATATCTGCCACAGGTAGGTACAAACATCTGTCGATAAGCTCAACATGCGTTATTCTGACTTTCACTTTGAACTCAAACTCCACTGGTGGCTCAGTACTTTCATCATCCTCATCCTCCAGCTCTTTCATGGGGTCTCCATGCTGCCGCATACTACTGCTTCTGTTAAGGGAATTTGATGGTCCGTCTCGCTCTGCAGGAGCATACTGGATGGCATCAGTTCTTGGAGTCTCGAAAACTGAACCACCGTTGACGCGATTACACGGTTGCGGAACATTCTGATTGAAGACATTTGTGCAAAAATCCACACCCTCGTTGAAACCGCGGATTTCACATGTTCCATGACAAAGGTCCAGGTAATCGTTCTCGTCAGCAGATGATTTCATTTCCTGTTCTAACTTCAACCTGTTTTCCTTACGAAACTCGGGCGGTTTGAAAGAGTCGAGGAGAGCAGCTCCACATTGGTCTTCGAGATTAAGGCGCGTGCATTGTGTGATGTAAGACACCCCGGTATTACACTCCAGTACAACTGGACGCTCCAGCACATTTTGTGGAAGGAATGCAACACACAAATACGACATGAGATTTAGCAGAATAAAGAAAAGGAAAAGCTTCTTTTTCCTCTTAAAGCGGTCAGCCATTGCTCCAAAGAAAGGTTTCGCGATAAGGCCTGCCATTGGAGCGACTGTATATATCAGCCCCACTGCAACTTCCGAAAGACCCATTTGTTTGGCAAATACTGGAATGAAGGGCCATATTGACGCCGTTCCTAGTATAAATTATTGCCAAATTATTGTTAATTTAGTTAGGTAAATATGCACATGCACATGAATGTTCTGAGTTGTAACTAGTAACTGAAATAATCTCACAACCAATCTTACCTCCCCAATATAAAAAGTAGTGCAATTTTATCGGTAGATATTTTATGTTTAATTTAAGCTGCCCCATTCAAGTGAAGATGCAGAGTCACTGCATAAGCGACCCCAGTTGGAAAATCGTCTTTCTTAAAAAAGGCTTCGATTTTCCACTAGTAGAAAATTGCAAGCCTGTTATTTAGGCTTAGCTGCTGGATAACAAATTCACAAACCAGTAGTCCACTCAAATACACATTTGCAGTCTTCTCAAACAACGATTACACTTCTAGGAAACAAATAATCAACTTTTTCCACGTATGTAAATCACAGTGTCTTACTGTTCCGGGCATTATTGCTTATATTGAAGCCTTCTTGTATTTCACTTAAATTTTCTAAAAAGAGGGATGCCTCTTCTCGCACAGAAATTTCTTAGTAGTATGATCCTTCACCTTCACATTTGCAGTTTTAGAGAAAGGCTCTGGAAAACACAAAATAACAGTTTAAGTGAAGATAATACGAGAACTGCACTTTTCCATGTACATTGCACGCTACGATGGACTGACATTTAAAATACTTGCAGAATACCTTAATGGTATAAAGAAAATGCGAATTCACTTATACGGAAAAAGTTGAAGTGGAAATTTCACTTACATTAAAATATTTTAGAAAACACAAGTAGAATAGGGCTATTTATATAAAACTCGGAAATAAATTCTCATCTCTGTGTTCAAGGGATGGAAGCCAAGTGGATACTGTGTATATTTAGATAATGAATGAATTGGTGCATTACCGAGAGATGAGTGACTTGAGTGCACTACAACAGTGGTATCGCTAATGTTTTCCGTGAAAAAATGCTGGAGGAGATGGTGCATTTTTGGCTGCTAGGGATTTTAGTCTGGAGGAGACTCACATCACTTTATTTCCAATTTCCAACAATAACTTTCACAAAGTCGGAGGAACGAGTATACACAATGTAGTGATTTGCTTCTCTGGAATGGAAAGTGTCGGTCTTCAGTTTAGTACAGAAGGAAGCATTTACGATTTTTCAGACAAGGCAAAAAATTCCAGTATCGTGGCATACCTCTGGAGAATTCGGTACAAGCAAACCATCAGCAGTACATCCGAATATATGGGGAAATATATATATTGCCGATCTCCACTTCGGAAACCGACCGAAAAACTTTTCCTAAGTCAAATTGGCGGATGGTTGCAGCGTACAGTGCATTCGCAAAACACTCCTTTCACGCCGTAGTTGATCCCAAACCAGTTTTTCAAAGATGGGCCGGCGCTACACAAACCAAAAAATAAAAAAAATAGTGTTCCAGGAAGAAAAAAAACAATTTATTAAAAGCTTGCCATTGCCGCCACCACCACTTTCATGCCAGCAATATTTCTTCAAGGAAATAGCATAAATTATGACACAATTTAATATAACTTGGCATTCTGGATTATGTATCTCTGCTTACATATCAGCTCAATGAGGTCTGTCATCTTCGTGAAATCGGACTTGGCCATCTCATGATAAATGTCAACTAAATTTTAGATGCGCAACCAAAGCTACTTTGCTTAACGCTTTATTAAGCTAGCACCATTTAGAGAAATAAATGCTGCGCCAATTTGCTTGCTCCTGCTCTCATGTCACAATTCTTGATGAGAAGCGCTGCTATGCTGGATAGCTGGATAGTATCCTATTTAACCATTGGATTGGGCGAGTTGCGCAACTCAAATTACCGATTGTGTAAACAAACAGTAAATTGACTTTGTATTGGATAGAAAAAAGGGGGGATAGAAAGAGTAAAAACCAGACATTGTAGATTGTAATAGGAATATTGCATGAAAAACCAGAGACGAGTAACAACAGCTGAGAATGCTTCGCTGCAATAATGCACTCTAGTCATAGTCATCCAGTAAGATATGTACAACTTGTACACAGCTATAAATCTAAAAAAGGGCTGTGTGGTGGTGGGTGATCAGATCAATGATTGATGATCGTGTGAAGAACGCATACAATGCTGTGCATGCAAAAGGTATTTGTTTTCACGATGCTTCTCCCAGTCTCAGCTTTAGTTCTTCCTCCTAGAAACAAGGCTGCTTTTTGCAAGTTATATTGAAAGAACAAATTTCATGTAACTCCGGTCTCCGGTTATCATCAAATCAGCTAAGTGATACTAGGTAAATGTGCGAATTTGCGTCA
The DNA here is from genome assembly GCA_027744115.1 of Acrocyrtus sp. NNG-2020. Classification (NCBI taxonomy): domain Eukaryota; kingdom Metazoa; phylum Arthropoda; class Collembola; order Entomobryomorpha; family Entomobryidae; genus Acrocyrtus; species Acrocyrtus sp. NNG-2020. Next base: position 15,909 of record JAHZND010002135.1, read on the forward strand.
TGCAACCAAAACCATCGCAAAAAAAGACTGGAGCTGTTGGAAGACTAGCAGCATAGCGTTTGTGTGATGATGGGGCAAACTGACTAATGGCTCTTTGAAAATTGGTTGTGGAAGTGAAAAGCACCAATGCGAAATCTTTGTAAACGTTTTACTTCTTTAACTGATGAAAATGTTAGCGAAAATTGCATTTGTATTCCATAATAGTTTATTATTGCTTAAGGGAGACACACGAAACGAATAGAAAACTACAAACTGTTCGTACTATCAATCCTCCTCAAACTTAAATTGCCGTTCAAATATTTGTGCTGGGATTAAATAATGCTCGGCCACCCTAAGTTTGAGCTTTTGCGATTACGATTACATACTGGAAGTGAAAATCTATTGTCAAGTCATTAAAATGTTTAAAGCGTTTGCATATAGTATGTAGCTTCAGATATTCTGAGTGCGCACATCAGTGACACAGCATATTTGGCTAGAGATTTGGAATTAGAAACCATTTCATGCTCCAGAGGAGTTGTGGCATAATACATATACTGACAATATAACACATTCTTATGGATAATTTTAGAATGCCTTTTGTTCTGACTAGACTAACGAGATTTTTTTTTTTGAATTTTCTCGTCTGTTTCTCGTCCATTTACACAAAGTACATTTAAAAATAGGTAGTTGCGTACATTCTTAATTTTTGCATGAATTATGGAAATAGGTACTTGTTACTCAGCCCTCGTCATTGACCTTTTCCTGACCTTTCTCGAAATAAATTTACGAAGAACAAAGGGCACAACAGTAGATCACACCGCAGTGGTCTCATGTCCGAAATGTTAAGTCGGTCATGCTATGCTAAGTATTTTTTTTTCATTATTCTGTCCAGCAAAATAGCACATCGGAGCCTTGGAGTTTTTACAGTTCGCGGATTGCAGATAAAATTGGAACAAGAAGTAGCGGCTTGCAGTTGTTATCACGGTAGCTTTAATATAGTCGGTATCTTTTTTAAAGAAACAAACTATTGCACACGGCTAGTTATGTAGCTTCATCCTAAAAGTTTGAAGCGGACTACACAGTGAAGAATATTTGAGGAATAAATACATTTAAGGACATAAAACAAGAGTGTTGCATGTTTGTAATGGCACTTAACCTTTTTGAAACGAGGTCGTTTGTAAATCGATTTTCTTTTCAACAGATATTTCTGACAAACTGCGATATTTCATGCTGATGAGACATGTGAAGCATAAATCACGAAACAATTCTCTTTACGAACTTCCTCAGAGATTGGAGATAGAAGGCAAGATGGTTTAAGTTGAGGAAATGAGCATCTTATGCCATCATCTTTTTAAGTTCAAAAATCCTCAATTTTTCTGTCAGGAAAAAAACATCGGAAGAGTTCACAGAAATCTTATAGCCATGCATGCACTACTGCAAAAAAAGTGGATGTGCTGATAATGGATTAGCATAATGTATGTAAAGACACTTTTTGGCAAGTTGACATATAGCTCAACCCTTTCAAAGAAACTGGCAGATTCTGGCCTACTTTTATCGTTACGAGAAATCGGTTGCAATGATTCAGTTGCACCTATTTACCTAGTACGTGCTAAGGTTGTTCCACGGATGTGAATGACTTATTTCCCAGTAGG
>JAHZND010002136.1:0-18565 GCA_027744115.1 Acrocyrtus sp. NNG-2020
GCCTTTTACGTACTTCTAATGAATGTGGTCTTTATGAAAACGTGAAAAGTTCCAGTAAATTGAAAAAGACTTCCCAAACAAGGAACACAAGGGTGTGTAGGGGCACCTTACACCACCTGAAAGAAACAATTTTCAAAGGATTCGGCTTCTCGTACAAATTTCTTTTTACTCGTATGTGTTACTAAAAGAATATTTCACACTGCAGGTAAGAATGGCTTAATTACATTTTTGGAATTCAATTACTTGATAATTTTGTTAACTGTCCTAGAATACTAGGCAATGTAGATAAAGTGTTCTGTATTGTTCTACACAAACAAAGTTAATAGCAGTTAACTACTTTCATCAGTGTTAAGAATAATTATATTATGTATCTTAAGACGGCATTATCAAATTCAAAATTCATGGGCAGAAACATTGTTTGTGATTTCGTAAGCGCTGGAGTCAACAACCTTGCAAGCATGAAGAGCTACAAGTTCGGTTCAATTATCTCGTGTAAATATTTGATGACGCGACAAGTAAATAGTGAAGGCGAAATCCCCAGTTTCTCATAAAGCTGATCGCTGTAGCTGATGATGAAGCACAACTGCCGGTCTCATTACAAAACTGTGTCGTAATCATTTTATAATGACAGTCATCTCAAACAGCATTTTACTTTCATGCCTTCGAATGCATAAATATTCCAATACGCTTTACTTTTCGCATAGTTCATGTTTGTAGCATTATATATCTCTAATTCAATTACTGAATACAACATGCCTTCAATTAGTAGTTACAGAAATTGCTTTGAGTCGAGTCGGCGGAACAGAAAGTAGAACTATACGCAAATTAGTTTACATCTAGTAAGTTGTTAGTTCAAAAGTATTTAATAATAACAATGCAACTACGCAATTTCAGTATAATAGATACATGTTTACTACGACTTTCTACATTTTATCTGCATCTTCGGATCGGAGTTATTCATAGATTTCCATATATGATTATAGTGTAGTGAATACTGTGAAATTGTGCATGCATAATAGCTATTTCCTTCAAGGTAGTAGCCAATATTTTAACAAGAATTACCTACCTCATTTCCTTTCATTCTTGCAATTAGCACTGACGATGATACCATATCAGTGTGCGCTATTGCAATTGTTACAATAAGTAGCAAGCATTGTAGCAATTCAAGACTACAAAAATATATCTTGATAAATTACTTATTTCATCTCAAAAGGATATTATGCTAATGGATTGAAAGGAGATGGAGATACATATGATCAATGTATTATTTCATATGAAATTAACTTACAATTAAAAGGGTGTAAGGTTCATTCCGGAGGTAAATGGTGAAAAAATGTATTGCCGGCTATTTCTGAATAGCTAGAAGCGCAGCTAACGATCTAAAAACACATTGATCAGTGTCACAATGAAATTGCTATATATCAAGAGTACGTGCTAGAATTTTTCATTGTTTGACTTTTAAGAAAGTTTTTGTAGAGGTGGTACTCTTTCTCTGAGAGGATATTGAATAAATAAGTTTTTGTTTTTCTGAAGAAGTTAGCGTCATCATTAAGCCCCACCACCACTCTATTTTCCTATTTCATTGCAATTGCAAGTTTGAAAGAGAGAAACTTTTGTAAGGAGTGGGTGGTAGTAGTGGGAGACTAGGAAGAGATACTTTACTTTTTATATTTCTTTATCATAACTTAAATAAGTTTCATAAGCATATTTTTATTTTTTATGAATTTGTGACGTATCAGGTTATCAGGTAGAAAATGCTATTCTTGTATACAGATATTAATGCTTTCGAATACCACTCGCAAAAATGTCAAACACGTATTATGGCAATGATGACTCAAACACGGTCATTATTATCTGTATGTAGTTCATATACTGCTGAGATAACGGAATTGTAACAATGTTATTGGTTCTTTGTGCTCAACACTTTAAAATGCACTATAGTCACATAAAATTTCCATTCCTTTTTGTTCTACATTCAGCCGTCTGAAAGCATAAAGATTTCCAACCTACATGCCTTTTTCTTGAAAGGAGATGCCTTCGTGCACACTGCGTCCTCTTAGTAAGATAGAGGAATTTGAAATGTCAATTTGTCAAGTTAGACCTGGTGCGATAATTTGAGGAGAAAAGTTATGATTTGACTTTGATTTGCACTTTTCAAAGGGTTAAAGGGCTATCAGGGAAGTTCGACATAAATCGACTCTACCTAATGGTAGGATATTATGGTGAAAGTGAAAAACGTGGACTGGGACAGCGTCGCTGCACACGTAGATTCGATTGTGCAGTATATAATTAAGTTTCGTAAAATGGTTCAGTTATTAGTAGGGGAAACTCAATTTTTCTAATTTATACGGAATCTTATTTCCTTCAGAATATAATAAATTAATTTCCAAAAGTCAATTCTGCAAAATTGAATTTCGAAGCTGGCGAGCGTCGTTTGTCATGCAACGAGAGCTTTGAACTGATAATTCGACTCTTTGCAATTTGCAACCAGCGAACTGTTTACGTGATAAGCAATTTGGAAAATCTCAATAATGTTGGCAATAAAGAAAGTGGAAAAATGGTACATATAAGTAAAAATTTTAACTATCCAAATGAAACGCTGCATATTTATTAGCATATTTGAATTACATTTTCACTAACATTTCCAACACACAGGGCACAGATTGTTTTACTAATTCAATTTGTTTGTTTTTATAGGATGGCAGATCACGACATGAGTGATGTGAGTGTGAGTGAGTCCTGGGCTGACGCCCAGGCAGATACACCAACGATGGGAGAAGGCCACTCTGGTTCCGAGGTAAGATTTGCTATGTCATGTCATAATTGTCATTCATGAATTCATTATTAAATGGTTCGTTTTCCGTTCTGTGGGCTCTAATTACAGAGCCTGATTTAGTACCATCAGGCTATAGCATACAGTAATTAGTTCCAATTGTAAGGCTAATTTCAATTTGCTTATTGGCAAATTAGTCTATTAGGAAAATACATGCTAGCTAATCTGACGCAAGATTGTAATTGTAAAACCCAATCCATGTTCAATCAAATGTATTATGACCTTGAAAGGTTTATCCAGCGGAATCAAATATTGCAATTTCTTATCCAAAGGGCGCAAATCATAAGCTCTCTTTTCCGTGTAGGTGCTTAGCGAAATTGTATGTTAATTTGGTGTATTGTTTCAAATTGACAATTCAAAAAACGAATTCTGATTCTACTAAAAACTAGTGGTTTTTACATATCACACTCACACCTATCACATAGGTATATCACATATCTGGTTAAAAAAGATTTCCAAGCCAATGAGTCAAATGTCTGCTGTAACAGTCTGTTTGTCTGTCTGTTGTACAAAATTAATAAACACTGATCAGTCATGAATAAATATGGTTAAAATGGCATTTATGCGTGCTGATTGAATCAACTAAATGAGGCTTTCCTGTTTGTGGCCTAAAATAATTGAGCCAAATAGATGAATTAATGAAACGGTTAACTTAGAACTGATACATTTCCTATCTTATGACGTGATCAGTGATAGCTCATCGATACCCATGGGAAGCATTAAACATTTCAGCATTCGTGATAAAAATTTCCTTTCATATTTCAGAAACTAGTCTACATGACTTTCTTAACTATTCATAAAAAGTATTTCGTGACTCATGTTGGTATAAATATAAACACGAAAGGAAAATCGACGGATTCAGAGCGATCTGTGCTTGCATATCATTTAATGAGGATGGTACTCTTCATAAAAACGAAATTCGTGTCGGTGGTAATGGTAATAAATGTAGATTTTTTTAAAATAGAAGGAAAAAGCATGCATTGTCTTTTGATGCAAAACTTACACTTACATTGCATCCATATACGACTAACAATGAGGCACCTGTGCGTTATAATAATCCCACATTGTCAACATGGAAAATAAAATGGAGACAGATCACTCAAAAAGAAATTGAAAACGAGATACTCGCATGTTTTGCTGTTCAGCGTTATTAGGTCAGAAAAATCAAGTGAAGGGAGGACATATGCAAGAATAATACGTGTTGGTGGTTTAATAGGTAAATCGGTACAATAATAGCGTTAGTTCAGCTGTACAACGAATTTCCTTTCTAAGCAGGTCATTAATATTCAAAGTAGAGGAGGAAATCATGTTCACGCGCAAATGCATAGATGGAATTTCTCCCCTTGCCCACGACACCAACTCGTGTATTAATATTAATCACTTAAAAGCTATCAATTTCTATTTGAACTCCACTTAAGGTGCTACGTAAACTTTTCACTTCAAACTGAGTCCAAAGCTTTCAGTGAGCTAATTATTAAGGCTCAGCACATCTGCCAAAACGGAGAAATATCGTATACAGCGCATCCGGATGGATAGCTATCGTATGTAAATTTGTCCCCGATAGACGCTGAGGCTGATTTTTCTTAATTTCTGCGACTGAGCACAATTAAGTGCTTAACTATCGAATAGTTTTTAATGAACATTGAATGCCTTAGTTTCAAATGCAATCGTTAATTATGCCGATTTTCCGAGGTTCTACTCCCTCAAAATGAACTGCGCATTTGGCGAATTATACTTCTGCCTGGATGAACGTCAAAGAGGTTGAATGCATGTTAAACCCTTTTAGCTTTAGAGCACTTGTACCTGACAATCTTACGTAACTCACAAGAAGTCATACGAACGCTTACTAAGACATCATGGAATTCCATTCTATGGAGGCCATCATATAGTCTATATGATGAGAGAAGCCTTTGAACTGACACTTCACTTTTTCTTCAGAAAATTACGAGAGAAATCTGAGATCACTATAAAGGCACAGAATTTTTTTTGGAGAATTCTTTTCTTTGTAACTGTAAGCAAATGGCAAAAAGGATTACTTCAGTGCTATGCAGACGTAGTCAGAAAAAGAAAACGCATAAATCATATACAGAAAGATATACAAAAGGCATACCTTCCCCTCCTTATTACTTTGATATTGATATGTGTATACAAACCGTCATTAATTACTTAACATGTCATGAATGACTAATGACTCATTTAAGTACGTAATCTTTTAAAAATAAATAATTTTAAAGACAATCCAACGTGTTCATCAATAGCGCGATAGTAATTTAGCATATTATCTCTAAAATACTCGGTTCGCGTGAGTACCAGGTCAAATTACGTAATATTTTTCTCTGTAGAAAAAGTCAGCGCTGCGCTCAACTTTACCCTTTAGATTTCCTTCATGCTTACATAAACACTATTACATGCGGGCAAGTGCTTAAAAAGACGGTCTAAAGTTTTACATAATGCTTTGCACATCCTATTACCAAGTTAAGTAAACAGATTAAATGACTTTTCCTTCTATAAAAAAAATTGTGTAGAGCTTTGCTGATGGGAGAGTGAGAAACTGAGAAACTAACGAGTACCTAGACCTACCTACTGCCTACATTCTATTTCCTTATGAGAGGATGCATCTCTTCAATTCTCTTACTTTATCCGCTATTACGGCTTAATTTCTAATTTCTGAGGAATATATCCTTCCCCAACTTTTGAAAGAAATGGTAAAAGTTTTAATGAGCTTAGCGCTTGACTTAAGTACATTTTTTTAAATTTTTCATTCCACATCCTGTTATTAAATGAAGGATGACATTTTTATTAACTAAAAAGCGAACATTACTATGCACAGTAATTACACGTTTAGTGCCTATTGTTTAGATGTAAAGATAATTGGTACTTTTAATATAAAATAATTGCTCAACCTGTTACTAACCTATGGTGAACGGTATGAACGATAACAGTAACAGTGAATAGCGCAGAAAGTAAACTGTTCTAGCGTGGCACTTTCAGTTTTTCACCTCTTTTACAGGACAAGAGTGCTGCTGGTGGCTACTATCCCCTTCAAATGATGGGACTTGCTATGCAGATTTTCTAAATGCTTCTATTGTGAGCGGTTTATTGAATAAATATACACATTAATCATGCTGACGCTAATGTTGCTAATTATAATTATAACAGTGTCTCTCTACACCTTTCAGTCTTTTGAATTGAGGAGGAATTCTTTTGTGTTATGAGAGATATCTAAACAGTTTTTCTTCTAATAAAATTAATTACCGCCAAAAGGAAACTTTTTGCTAGCTGTAGTTAGCATATATTCAAATGAGCTTATGTAATTACGTAAAAGTTGTTAACTCAAACACCATTTTATTTTCAATTGTTATGTGATGCAACCTGCAACCACCACAGGGCTCGGCCACAAAAACAGTTTTTATATAGAGAAAAAGCAATCTATAAAGTCGCAAGAACCATTCTTGAGTATGTGACAAGGAGAAGAGTTTTGGAAATTAATTTGTCATAGATGACGCCCTTCATGTTGTCATTCACATTGAACTTTTCCAAGCGAATTTAATTAAAGCAGCGTTCTCCAACACAGCACCATTGTAATGGAGCACCACATACTGTGAATACCCTTCAAAGTGGATCTTACAAGTGCAGGCGCAACACAGTCATGCTCGTTAAACTTTGTGTCCTATTTGTGTTACCCTCTCCCAGACAATTGCTGCTCGCAGTAGGAGCTCACCAGGCATGGTCAGCTCAGTAATTTCTTTTAGCGAAACACATTCAAGTTCTGCAAGTTTAAAGTTAAGACAAAGCACGTCAAAATGAATGCAGCTTAATTTCCATAATTGCTATATAAAGTATGTAGGTTTGTAATGTTTTTCTTTGAAAATCAATGAGTTCTGCCATGAAAACGACTCATTTATCAAACGCTGTCGAATTGACAGCCCAATTTTGTAAGAAAGTTCCTAGCACTCGCATATTTCAAGTTTGCCATTCAGTTCCAATAAAAATCTCCTTAATTGCACTAAAGACTCACTTCATTTTGAGTTATTGAGTCTAAAAGTTCAAAGCAATGCATAAATTTTACCCCACAGATCTTGAGTTGAATGAAAAATCGCGTGACAGATCTACATATAGGCATTACAGTATTGATTGATTGGCTTAAAGAGAACGTTAGAGCGGATTCTGCAAGTGTTCGCTGTACAATGCCAAATTTCCTATTTGGGCCTTGAATAAAAAATGTCAAATACTTGTTTTAAGCAATTCATTTTTATTTGCCACGAGGAATATAAAAAAATGCATTTATAAGAAGAACACAATTATAATTACTTGTCGTGTATTTGAATTTGAAGGAAAAGTCGCAAACATTCGAAAATTTGAAGCTAATAACAATCAACTATCAAGTGAAATTTTTATATTCTATTAAATTATATAAAAAAGTTTGCACTATCTCGTAATTGTATGAAAATGCATTCCATTGTATACAGTTTAATTGTTTTGGTATGCAGCAGATGTGAAATGTGACCATGTCTCTGCGAGTGACCCTTCAGCATGATTTTCTGCAAAATATAATTTATAATGCGAGTACAAATGGAGGTTTAAAAGGAACAATGAGCAAACTCAGCTACACTAGCATGTCCAATCTTGCATTAAAAATCAGATTACTCACGATAAGCTGAAAATGATCTTATTACGCATTCATTGGGAAAAATAAGAATGATTTCCATCCTTTTGAAATGTTCAAATGTACATGGACAGTGATTGCTGATTATTGTAAGAATGAGAGACAAGTGGGGTCAATGTCGTCTTGCAATATCGTGACTGTCATATATATTCCAATGTTTCCTTATTTGGAGCTGGTGTGCTAAAAAAACTGCAAATTTTACTGTTGTTGCGACATTCGCAAGGCTTTAGGAAAGGTGGATGTGACTAATTGCACATCTTGCCTCAGAAGCCAACACACAGTACCAGCCGGACACATGATACACCTGAATATTACCAAAATCAACTCACTTTAAATGTTGCAGCTGCACTTCATACGTTCAAGCAACTGATAAGTGCTCTAACGTTTATAAGAGCAATTCACGTCGTAAACTATGAATGAGCTAGGTAAGGTAGCAGCACGTAATCACCATCAATCTTTTTTCAAAAAAGCGTTCAAATAAATAAACTGTATGTGATTTTAAAGCAACTGTGAGATAGCCAATTAAAATCTTGAAATAATCTTCGATAGGGAATAATAGGGATCATTTCTGACCCAGCGCCCGATATTTTCCCCAGGGACTCTCATTTCCCTACATTTTATATGTGCTCGTGTAGGTGTCAAGTTGGCATAATTTTCGGTTATGTACGACTCCTTCATGTTACCTTTCAAAAGGCATATTTTCCGTTTTCTAGTACCCGCACCACAAAAAAAGCATTTATTTTGCCTTAGGGAAGTTTGTGTGTGGATCATTATGCACGCAGCTCTAGAACAGTTACGCTATAAAAACCACGCTAATAATAGTGCAGCTCTCGGATTAGATGAAGATTGCGATAAAATACTTAAAGACATGATTTACGTGCCTGATGTCACCCCCACCTTCCTCAATCAAAACAGAGTTTTAACCCAGCCCAAAAACAATCATCAACTACCACCCGGAGGCCGTATCATTGCAAAATTGGCAAAAAGGATGAATATAAAAATCGAATTTGAGGTGCTATGCATGCAAATCGTGTACTTTATTACCCTCTTTCAAATGCACTCTAGCAACGTCATCAACATTCCACCTTCCTTATTCGGAATTTTCCTTTTTTGACAAGTGAAAATTAATGCAGTTAGGATACAAGGCCTGTTCGCAATTTTTACTCAAATAACTGTTCAGTCCTTTTCCATCCCATCACCTGTTCATGACAATCCTTTGTTTTTAGCGAAAACCGGCAGCAGGTCGATCATAGCAAATGATGTGAAAGGATATTCAGTTAACAGCAGTTGGCTATACCCCTTTTGCTACTGACTACGAAAAAAAACATCAGGCGAAAATGCTAATTAACTCCATTCATGCGTGAATTCTGATAATGATGAGATGCGTAAAATAAAAATTTAGCTAATTGTCCTCAGCTTTGCTTTTATCCTCACTTGTTTTGGGATGCGCAATGGAAAATGTCAACATCATCCCATTGTCCTTTTCATGTGGGACTCCTCCATTCTTTTCGCTTCATGATTGCTTGTATAAGGGTGACGCAGACTTCTTTGTACAAATTTAATATACCTTGTCCTATTGTTAATTTTTACCTGTTGTGCTCCTCTCTTTTGTCTTTGCTGCACCACCAGAAGTATGAAATGAAGCTGTGGGTGGAAGCAGATACTGAGAAGTTAGAGATTTACATGGGATTGGCAGAGATTTCTTTTCCTTATTTCGAGAATTATCTTCTCCCTAAAATGAAAAAAATATATAAAACCACCCCGATCGTGCCACTCTACGTGCTGAATGCTGCTTCATTAATTTCAGATTGATATTAGAGAATATCCCTGCTTTACGGAAAAAGGATGAGAGTGTAAAGCGTAATTCATATTTTTAGGTTGCTTGAAAACGCAATATTATTCAACTGAAGTTTCTTTTCCTTGTGCCGTGTCATTACAAAGTTGGTGTTTTGTGGATTTCGATTCCAATTTTTCCTAAAAGATGAAATAAATTGCTTTTGTCATCATATTCCCATTTTGCCTTTATTGAGTTTTATGCTCTTAGGCATAATGAAATCGATCTCGTAGAAGTTCTCACGTAGGCCGCCGATGGCTTTATACGGAGCTCTGTCTTTGAGCACGTCGGAATACTGCAAAAAAGCTGGGTGAAGTGGGTGATGGAAATTAAGCAATGCTTGACAATTTAGTAAAATAGTCTTTTCATTTTCACCAAACAGTTTGCTATTTCGTTGCAAGTTATTTTGCAATTTGCAATGCATCCACGTATGATCCCACACGCCATTATTTCCGTTGTTGTTTATTGTTATTTTTATGGATTATGCATGAGTAGTCACTAATCAATGATTGCAATTTTTGCAGGAAGTCCTTATCATTTCTATTAATGATATTTTTTATTTCAAATTGTGTGAAATGATGAAAGAGTCTTTTTATTAAAATGAATGCTTTTTTGTTCGAGAGCACTGACGAATATTGCCAGTTTCTTTGAAAATCCACTACATCAGTTTATCCCTTTTCCTGCTCTCAACAACTCAACTTATTGCCTCATTTTCACTTAGTTAGCAGTAAGCCAAACAGGTAGCCTAAATTTTGAAGATTGAGAGAAAATTTATAGAAAATAATGATTTTATGTGACTTGCCACTTCATTATATATTTTTTTTCGAGGAAAGGATGATAGTACGAGTGAATTACAAGATAACTCTGCACGCATGGACTAATCATGCTTCTGCAGATGTTTTGTTAATGAATCAAGTAATCACTCACGTTTTTTAATGAGCTGATGATTCGAGAGGAATAAGTGTGAAAATGAGGATGACAGATACAGTACAAGCTCGTGAATCCAAAAATTTCAATGAACAGATGTACAATAAAAATGTCCATTTTCTGTTGGGTTAAATGAAAGTGAAAAATTCCTTTTTCATTTTGCGCTTCTTACTTCGAGTGTACTTCATCTCGTGGCACTTGCTGTGACTGAATGTCATCCAAGTCAACATTGACTGTGACAGGCAGAGGAGGACGTGCTTCGTTGAAGATTGAAGAACGACTTGATTACTTATTTAAGAATTAACCTCTTTTCCTGTTAATTTGACAATTTTCGAGTTGGCTTTTCGTATAGGAAAAATTGATAACAATTTTACGAAGGCGAGGCCCATCCCACATGATTTAATTTTGTAGGAGCAAACTTATCTCCTCTCGCGCTATATACGTAATTGGCACTTATTTCTGATGAAAGTTTCAATCAATTTTAGGTCGTAGTACTTACTATAGCTGCAGTTGCATTTAGCAAATACCTATACCCAATTTCATATTTCCGTACTAGATTACTTTAAAAGTTTTGCTGCATGCCAAAAACTGCAAGTGGGCAAAACTAGACGTCCAATCGCTCTGGAACAAGTCACGACTGTTAATTCTTATTCATTTTTAAAAAATCAGTACAAAGTACCGAGGCGCCATCATTAGCGTTACTTTTCACCGATTATGATTATGAATGAGCAGCACTAGGACTTAATATGGTAGTTTAAATATTATTACCTATTCAAAAACCCAAACAGTACTGACCAGTTGTCAACAGAGCTAGAGCAATAATGGATTAAACGGCACTTGCCAGGAATTATGATAATTTTGTGGAGAGAAATGGGGAGAAATGAAATAGAAAATGTCTTTTGAACTCAAAACCATCGCTCTAAGCACCTCGCCAATTATTTCTGACAGAAAGATGATGGAAAGAGCCAACTAAAATGATCATTTTGTCGTTAATTTATTTGAAAATGTATCTTTTAGAAGTAAATATCTTTTTAAAAATTCTGTAGGATAAGCATAAGCTTCGTTTTTCATACATGCTTGCTGACGAAATACAGTTAAGGTAATTGTGCTTTGCTAATTTCAAAAAATTACAAAGGACTCGGGGTAAAACGGTTCATCATGGTACGGCGTTCACATAACAAAGCAGTTTCTAACGTTGTATTTAAAGGTGGCAAATTAAATGGCACATTTTGAGCTTACATAACATCACTCGCCAATTATTTCTGACAGAAAGATGATGGAAAGAGCCAACTAAAATGATCATTTTGTCGTTAATTTATTTGAAAATGTATCTTTTAGAAGTAAATATGTTTTTAAAATGGTGTAGCATAAACATAAGCTTCATTTTTCATACATGCTTGCTGACGAAATACAGTTAAGGTAAAATTGTGCTTTGCTAATTTCAAAAAATTACAAAGGACTCGGGGTAAAACGGTTCATCATGGTACGACGTTCACATAACAAAGCAGTTTCTAACGTTGTATTTAAAGGTGGCAAATTAAATGGCACATTTTGAGCTTACATAACATCAAAACAGCAGAAAAAACAACTCTGGCGCTGACACAATAGAAAAAAAGCTAATTCAAATCTCAAATCTTTCAACAGATGTTTAGAAGTATCCCATTCATATTTTAAAACTCGCGAGTGTGACACACTGATGTGCGGTTTTCGGAGCGTTTTATGGTACAAAGCCAAAATTATCTTGTCACATAAAAGAAACGTAACCTTGCTCGAATGTATGCTGCTGAAATGCTGAAACTGTTTCATTCTTTCATCTGCATGTGTCCCAAAAAATTTCCTTTTTTTGTTCAGTTGCCGTTGCTGAATTAATAAGGCTTTGGTGCTATCCGTACATTTCCACTTTTCTAACTTATCCTATTGACAACTTCAGCCAGAAAATCTGTCTATCATTTGTTCAGCATCAAGGTAGCGCATTTAATTTGTACTGCATATAATTTTGTCATATTACATAAAAATCTGAATAATCAATTTACTTTTGTGCCCCTGTCATCCCTGAAGATTCTCTTGGAGCGTTCTGCTCCTCTTCCCTTTTCTCAAATCATTTATTGAAGTAACCCGACAGCAATTTTTAATGCGCTCACGCAATCCATTTACATATCCGTTCCTTTTTAGAAGTGGCGACGACAAGACCTTCCATTCCATTATTGAGGTCTTTTCAACACTTCATACGCATGATTTTGTCGTCAACAATTTAGCCTGTTGCCACTCACTTTGCAGCACTTTTTGGTGTTATACATCGTCCTTAATATTGGTAATTGCTTTTGTAAATACGCTTTCCCTCTATTTATGGTATGTACTGTACAACACAACATAATTAATTAGTAATTACCATATATAAGAAATTACACACGACGACTACTGATGCTACTCTGTCCTTTCAGATATTGAATTTTTTTCATACATGTAATCTCTTGTGAATTTATCTGTATGTGATGTAACTAGGGTTGATTATTTGTGGCGCATTATCTAAAATTAGCAAGAGAATGTTAACTGCCACTGATACTGCTAAAAGGGCTGGCTACTACGAATGTACACTGACCCGCTGAATGTAATTAAGGACAGGAGTACCCCTTTCTTTGCTGCCTTTTTATTTTCTAAATGAAATAAAATGAGATTCCCTCCTCCCAGAATAAGGAAAATGATATAACATACCTTCCTTATCACTCGCCCAAGTGTTATTGCCGTCATTATCACTGTTTGAAAAACAGAAAGGTCACGACATGTATGACGTATGTACAAGACGCACAGTCTCCGCAACTAACTGTACTCTGTTGGGTACATACTACATTGTATGCTTCAAGCAAAACAGAGGAACTGTTTTTTATCATTATCTCACACATACTTATTTGCACACGTTCATTCATCTATACTGAACGTATGTACAATTTCGCAACAAAGTGTGACTTCTGACTTCATTTCCAGCTTTTCGCAAGCTTCCCGATTCTATGCAAACCACAATCCGCAATCAGTTCCCTCGCCTCAGCCAGGAATTGGTTATTTTATCTAATACAGAGAAGGGAAGATGTGCAGAAAAAAGTGGAGATTAAGAAAAGTTGACGCAAAGTAAATAGGCTTAGCGTGGTGCTGTAGTTGATAAGATTAGATTTTGAGCAAGGTTTTTTCCCTATAGGGCGGCTAAAATTGTGGCAGGTGAACTGAATTTCAATTTGCAGTGTTGAATACCTACTGCTAGTATGTGGCTTGATCATGATTAAAGTGATAAGTTCACCACCATTTATGCATACGGTTACATGTAGTAGAGCCCTGAAAGGTCACCGTTTGCCCACGTCATTAGATTTAGAACAAATAATTGTGCTGTGTAAGTTGCATGTTTTATGCGTATTTTCCTTCCTTGAACAACTTTTTTTTGTTCTAATGCACTAACGAGCGATGAAACCACCAGTAAAGCCACAGCTTTTTAGGATATTTTCACTGCAGCGTAATTGTGGGTGATTATGAACTTTTTAGAGTGCCGCAAGGGGCCACGTTAAGACAAGAGTGGGGATCAAGTTTTGATTCTCCTGTCAAATTTATTTACAGACGAGGTGGGGTGAAAAATGCTCAAAAATGAAAATTGCATTTTAACAATTTATGTTTTTTGGCCAAGCCTGTACCTGTGCGCCTGCGCCTTTTATATTAATAATTTTGCGGATTTTTTTTTTGCAAAAACGAGAATAATAGTACTTTTATTACAATAAACCAAAACTCCTACGACAACACTCTTTACTTGTTTTTAGATAGAAATGACTACATTTAAAATATTTCGGCATCTATTTATGTAAATTGCAAATTAATGCAATATTTTAACTGCTCTGACTTTAAGAGTGAGCATATGAAATGTAAACTTCACTCCTATTTTTACTTTTCAGACAAAAAACGAGTACGCTTTGACAGCAACACACTTCCGAGTTAGGACGCAACAATGTGTCATTCTAATTAGAATTTACACCTTCTGGTACTTTTTTGCATGGAGAGGGGTCTCCCTTCCTAGCGCTTAATTTACGAGACCAGGTGATGAATGTTGCGAAAAGTCATTAGCGCCAAAGACCATAACCAGCATATGCACCATGCCCGCAAAAATATGACCCTGCATTACACTTTCGTAAAGTCTCAGACTTCAGACAGGTGGTAAAATTAAGCGCAGCACAATGCACACATACCTCTACATCGGCCATTTAATCCACGCTCATAATAAATCTTCATCTCTATCTCTGACAGCCATGCAATGTTACAACACAAAAGTAAAACGGGAAATATTTCTCGTGTTTCTTAACCTCATGATTAGGCACCCGATGCGATGCCCAGTTGCACGAATACCCGCCATACGCTTCACGAAGGCGCAAATGTAGCATGTAATATAGTTTAGCAAGTAAAAAAAAGTCCATCTACATTTCAAATTTTCTCCTTCAGGGGGCAATAATGCTACAGAATAGTAAAAGGTAATCACCATAATCACAATCATCATCGATATAGACGGTTGTCTGAATTGTAATAGCCTCGGTCAGTCTCTCTAGTTCTAGTCTTTCACAGCCCGAAGAACTTATTTTTTTCAGAGTTCTCTGCATCTCCCCTTCCCATCGGAGAAACGAAAGCCCACAGAAAAAATATACCTTTTCCCACTGTTACCAGCTTTACAATATTTATGCGTTCCAGCTTTCAGCAGAAACATTTGTGCTTTTAGCATGGATCTCCCCAGAATATCAATGAGTTTAAAAAGGTAACTGAAATGAGAGTACATCATTGCGTAATCATACCAATGGTCACAGTCATAGCCATCACTACTTACAAATTTCAGACACGAACTTTATGTATTCTAATAGGGAAAATGTAAGCCCCCTTTTCCCTCTGATTTACTACAAGATGCAACAAAACTCCCATCAGAAATGGACTGCTTCATTCTTGAAGAAGATTCCTCTGCTGGGAAGCAGGATAAAAACTCGGGAAGTTTTTTTACACATGTTATGCAGTACAAGGAAACATGCAAGGTGTACACTTTTATACAGGTGCTTTCATATGTATTGGCTCAGGTGTAAAAAAAATCTAGGTATACCCGACTTGCTTATAGCTGCTGGCTTACTCTCCCTCGACAATAGTTCATCAACATTGCACGGCAAATCATTTTTCTTCTGACTATAAAAAAAATCTCCTAACAGACCCTTTGCCATTCTTAAAATACAAAAACTCAACGTGTCTGTTAGCGCTACCTTTTCTAAATGGACGTTTTTCGAGCTTAGTGCCAATGCAAAATACAGCTTTTTATTGTTTACTTTCCACTTGGTAGGGATTTATTTTTCGTCGATATTACAATGTAACGATCATATTTGCAATTTTGCAGGCTAGCAGGGATGATATATGATATACTTCAAAAGAAAAAAAAAGTGGAAGCAACAGCATAACACGTTCTACTGTATGCATCTTACATCTGCGAGTGAGAACATGAGAACAAAAAAAACTGTATTGAATCCAATGTCAGTCAGGAAGTGGAAGTAATATATTTGAAGTAATAGAATAAAATGGGCTTGTTGGTGGTAGTAGTGGTGCCGCTGCCACTTTATACTAGTTTACTACAATTACAGTAGAAATGTTGCCCTGCTGCAGTGCGTTTCTCCCATTTCTGAGTGTAATATTCTTAGATGAACTGTGCAGTAATTTTTCCTCCTTTCATTAATAGCAATGTAATGGCGGAATAAAGCAATGTAGAGTTTTAGTGTCAGTCTGCTGTGCTGCCGCCACTGACGCTAAAATGGAGCGAAGTGGGAAAAGGAACGAAAAAAAAGAGTGAAACGAGTCAAATAAGGAATGATGGTTTTTTTCTGTGCTACACATCTGGTATTAAATTTTAAAGGATTAGTGCTAGACTGTTGGCGGTAGAACAAAAAGTGTAGGGCGAGTGTGTAGTGAGTGGACTATGGACTAAAGAAAAAAAAGGTCTATGCTATTATGGCGTTGCTATTCGAATGACTGAAATGTTACAATGTAACACTAACTTGGTTTGTTTCGTTGCTTTTGTATTTCGTATTTTTGGGAGAGTTATAAACTTCTTATCTATATCCGCCATCCTCCGGCTAATAAAATAAAGAGCAGAATGAAAACGGTGTGATAGTGAGTTGTTGCATACTACGCTCTGAATGTCTGTTTCTGGGACTTAGTTAATGGGCTGTGCCGTTTACGAGCTGCAGTGGGGATTGAAGATACACTATTTGGGAAAGATGGGAAAACGTCAACAGGAAAAGTATTAACCTAAACTTGAAATCGTTGCTTTTTAGCACGCCCTTTTAATAGAGGATTCGCTAATTTTGCGAAACAAAGTGTGACTTCATAGCGGTAATTTATTGTAGTGTATCCCTTTCACTTATCTTAATTTTACCGGAGGAAAATAGCACGAACAAAGAAGAAAGAGGAAAAGTATTTTGTAGTTATTAATTTGTAGTCACGTGTAATTGGATTTTTCGTAGTGCTACTTAAGTACTTTAGTTAATTTTCTGGCGTGGGTTGGATGTTTAATGGCGGAGACGGAGCCTTTTGTTCGTAAATCTTACAAGGCTCTCTCTCTCTCTCTCTCTCTCTCTCTCGGGTTTGGTTATCGCGTCATAAACTAACAAATTGCGTGGAACCTTCACTCTTTAAATTTTTATATAAAACAATTTCAGCCAGTAAAATTATGAGAGAAAAGAATTTTTTTGCTCTGAATTCGCGCTGTACAGCAACATACCTCTATGAATGATATCACTTTACCGGTGTCTGAAAGGGCGCATTTCGCTAAGGGTGATGTGAAAGGAGGCGGTTACCTCTTTTCGTGCTCCGTTTTTACCAGTGATATAAAAAGACAGAAAGTTGTTTGTCTCGTATCAAAACAGAACCCCAAAGAGATTTGACAGAAATTTCATAAATCAGTTTTAAATCTTTTTTGTGACTGTGCGTCTGCTCTGCAAAAAAAACGCTGCTAAATGTGATATTGTGAAACTTCTACACGTATGCGGCTCATGCAACGAGGGAAAGATCAAGGTAGGTGTGCTCAAATAACGAAATGAGTTTGCACAAATGAAAACATGTAATTCTTTTAATAGAACAGCCTAGATGAAAACGCCTTTTTAATTTCACCCTGTGTGTGTGTTAGCAGAGTTGGACAGGCGATGAGTTATTCTCCGACTGTCCCCTTTGTCAAAGAATATTTTTTGTGGATTAAATAGATACATAGTTGCCACTCTGATAGAGGGAGAGTTGAGTAAATATTACACAATATGATTTTCGNTAAATAGATACATAGTTGCCACTCTGATAGAGGGAGAGTTGAGTAAATATTACACAATATGATTTTCGCAGAACTGAATAAGATTGAATTTGAATCGTTCATGGCTTCCTTGACGGCTCAGATAACTAACTGATTTTAGATTTGCAAAAATCCTACGTGAATGGATGCATTTGTGTGCGGTGAGATACGCTCACGTGCATGCACAAATTTACATAATTCCTTGTAAGTGTCGCAAAAACCTCAAAAATGAATTCAATTTTGTCTGTAAATATAAACATTTTGACATGTGGTTCTAGAGTATGACGGATGCACTCAGCTCATGTGCAATTTGGAGAAAAAGACGTGCAGATTATTTTCGAGGAAGCCAGGATATTGCAATATTAAAAGTAGGATTAGTTGAAAAGATTTCCTGAGAATTGCTTTCAAAAGTAGAGAAATAAGGTTAGTGACTTTTCTAGCTATTATATTTTCGATGTTGTTCTTACTCGGATTTGCATATTTCTAAATTCGCACGGAGAAAAACGAAAACTGCACACCCTAATATTGGTAATCCCCGCAGCTATGTGCAGTGAGTCTTCAGTCTTCCTCTTCACAAGAGGCGTTAACTCTATACCATGCCAGTTCAAAAACCTTTAAAAAGTCTGATTTTTTTGCACACGAGACAAGCTAGTCCTCTTTCCCTCACCCTCTCTCCCTCATTTATAAGTACATACATGGTAATTAAACGAAAAATTACTTTTTCACCCTTGTGCCTAGGTAAATTCACCTAAAATGACATTACAACATCATCACTTTACATCCTCAAAATACATTATCACCTGTCACACTTTACAGCTCGCAACAAAGTTGATTGTTGGCGCAGTTAAACAGTCTTAAACATCTCGAAAATCTATTCGCGGAGAGTCTTTATGCAAATTAAAAAGCTAAACATTGAGAATAATTTCAAAGCTTAGGACACATCGCATTCCTTTTTTTACATTATTAGCCTGAGCA